>OOFG01111507.1:0-12792 GCA_900323295.1 Molva molva
AGACAGAGAGGGGGAGAGACACATTAGGGAAAGAGACGCAGAGAGGGAGAGAGACGCAGGGAGAGGGAGAGAGACACAGAGAGGGAGAGAGGCAGAGAGAGACAGAGAGGGAGAGAGACACAGAGAGAGGGAGAGAGACACAGAGAGGGAGAGAGGCAGAGAGAGACAGAGAGAGGGAGAGAGACAGAGAGGGGGAGAGACACAGAGAGGGGGAGAGAGACACAGAGAGAGGGAGAGAGACAGAGAGAGAGAGAGAGAGAGAGAGAGACACAGAGAGGGGAGAGAGACACAGAGAGAGGGAGAGAGAGGGAGAGAGACAGAGAGGGGGAGAGGGACAGAGGGGGGGGAGGGGAGAGAGGGGGGGGGGGGGGGGAGTGGGGGGAGAGGGAGGGGGGGAGAGAGGGGGAGAGGGGGAGAGAGGGGGAGAGAGACACAGAGAGAGGGAGAGAGACACAGAGAGAGGGAGAGAGAGGGAGAGAGACAGAGAGGGGGAGAGACACAGAGAGGGGGAGAGAGACGGGAGAGAGACAGAGAGGGGGAGAGACACAGAGAGGGGGAGAGAGACAGCTAGGGGAAGAGGGACAGAGGGACAGTGGAGAGGCAGAAACCGAAAGACAGAGTTAGAGAGATAGGTGTCGTACTGCTGGTCTTTTTAAAAGGGTGAGATGATATCTGTGCATTTTAAGAGACCAGCAGCCAAAGTTATTGACTACAGTTCAGTGAGTCCTCTGCTTTTCAGACCGCATAGTTATGTATAGTTGTCTATCTTTATACTAAAGATAAACTATACTAAATATACTACCGACATGCATTGAGGAACTCAGGATCAGCTGATGATATATTCTAAACTGTCACTGCATGAAACCATGTTAACAGTCCAACTGGAACCACCCTAATGCAGTGAGGAGAGATGAAACCACCGATCCAAGTCCAGTCGGCTGAGTAAAGCCAGGGTTCGGTTCCTGTAATGGGTATCAGAGACAGTTCGGGAGCAGAAAGCGTAGGGGGGCACTTGAGCAGTGACAAGAAGGTAATAACAGTTAGATGTGACAGCAGATCCCTGAGCGTGTTTACGTGGCACAATCATCCATTCAGTTCAGTGCAAATCCATTGTCTCAAATGATCCTCAACCAAGAGTCTACGCCGACACCGTGCGCGTCGCTAGGTTGGGCACGGTGTTCTCCAGCACAGCTGTTGAAAACACACACACAAAAGTTGAAAACACACACACAAAATCAGCTCCAGCTCATCATTCTGGCTTTTTAGACTGTACTTCAAATCTATTTGTCGTTACATAGTGTGGCTAGTCCCTTCTACTGGAAACCGCCGTTGGGTCGGGCACATGGCCCCTCCCCGCCCCGAAATTGTTTAATGGATGGTTAGAACAGAAGGTAGACAGCAGCTGAATCATCTAACACTGTCTGTCAGGGCTGAACAGTGTTGATGTGTGTGTGTGTTTGACTGAGTGATAGAGACAAGGCTGTACAGTGTGACAGTTTTGATTGCATATGCTATTACAAATGATTGTGTGCGAAGAGAAAATATGTATAAACTAGGTGTGGGCGCATCGATCCCAAAATATCGATACTACAGATACTACGTCTCGTTTCTGAACATCGATGCTAGCGTCAACAGGATCGATACCAGTTTCAGGTTCTCTCTTCTATGTTGTGTCCATTTCATAAAGAGTAGAACTGTCTGTGCAAACAACGTTTCGTTGTCGTGAACACATCTCAGCGGCACCATGAGGTGTGTATGAAAATGCCACACAGGGAAACACCTCTGCATTCCTGCTACAATTTACCCTTCAGAAAGAGTGTTCAGTTCAGGGGGAAACAAAACATGTCTCCATTACTCACTGAAGCCTCAAAATGTTGACCAACTTGCAATATTGACTGTGGTTTAATGCTTAAGAAGCTTCCCTACCTCTCTCATCTTACGCACAGTAAACACAGAAAAATACTTGTTCAAAGGTTGTGCAAGTAAGAGAAGACAAGAGACTGAAGTTTATAATTTTTATGTTCAGTGTCTGATTTATGAAGCTGTTGCATTTAAGCTAAAAACAGGAGTGTTCCCTTTCTGTTGTCCAAAAGTGATGTGCCGGTCCTATATCAGGCACCATCATATTTTTTGTTGCATTTCCTTCTGTATCAGGTAAATGAGTGCAATAAACATTTTTATTGAAAACAAATCTTGAGAGAATCGTGATCTGAATTCTAAGCAAGAAAATTGTGATTCTCATTTGATCAAGAATCGTGCAGCCCTACAGTGACGTCTATTTTACTCTAATTAAAAACGTATTCTCAATCAGCTGCCCCCATGTAGTAGTTTGGTGGTAGCAGTATGTGTAGAGGGGGCAGGTACATAGAGGGATGTAGTAGTTTGGTGGTAGCAGTATGTGTAGAGGGGGCAGGTACATAGAGGGATGTAGTAGTTTGGTGGTAGCAGTATGTGTAGAGGGGGCAGGTACATAGAGGGATGTAGTAGTTTGGTGGTAGCAGTATGTGTAGAGGTGGCAGGTACATAGAGGGATGTAGCAGTTTGGTGGTAGCAGTATGTGTAGAGGGGGCAGGTACATACAGGGATGTACTAGTGCTATTTTTTTGGTTTGTTCTCCACAAATAATTGTGTGCACTTTGTTTATTCTTTTGTTCATGTTGGCACATTCAATTTACAATAACTTACAATAAATGTGTTATTTGCCTTTAAACCTGTCCTGTGTTTTAACATGCTGTGATAAAGTAATTAACAGTGGAAGGCAGATTGCCTGCTGCAACATGCCTCAGTTGGGAATCAAACCCGGGTCTCACAGGTGGCAGGTAGAAACTCTATTCTACCACTCACCTTACAATGATTGCTAATCTTTGGCAAATCATTCAGTGGTCATGAAAATGTATTCAGATTTATCATTTTGATGATGCATTACCTCATAAATCATGACACACTGCTCTCCCCTCTGCTCTGGGTGTCGGAGGCAGGCTGCTCCTCCACACAGAGGGTGAAGATAGAGTGACTCTCAAGGCTACTAGGGGTTTCAATAGGTGACGTCTGCATAATTCAGCCACAAAGTTTCAACCCACCGGCAAGAAATTGTAGAAGTATGGTCAAATCAAGGTGCAAGTTTCCAGTCCGTTGTCCCAAATAGACCATGGAGCCAAGATGCAATGTTCACTCCTATGTTGGGGCTCACACAGGAAACCCAGAACAACCCCCACAGTCCTTCCGTGGTTACTTCAATTCTGCCCTTCTGCGTGTTAATCCTGCCTGCTCTCCCATTATTATTTTCTTTAATTCATCACAAAACACAGTATATCAAAGCACATGACAAGGGCGGGGCTACCAGTTACCTCCAATCATTACCTGTTAAAATACAAAAAGGTGCAACCCCCTGATTCCTATTGGGTAACCGTTATTCAAAATAACCGCCTATAATTCACAAACCGCCTTACACCCTCTCTAGGTGGAACAAATGGCGGGGTGTGATACCTGGGCAAGATGGGCCCCAGACCTGTTGGTCTGTGGGGGATCTGTCGTTGGACTGTGAGACAAAAGAAGGGCCATTTGATGCCAATACCAACCCCTCAGTTGCTCCGTTGATCAATTCCTTTAAGAACAACAGGGGGTCAGAGACAGAGGTCTGGCAGGGAGGAGGATGAGAACAGGATGAAGGTGAATATACTGTACATAAATTGTTCGATCATCTCCTCAAGAGTAGTGGAGGGATAGAGACCGATGTTTGGCAGGGAGGGGGATTAATAACAGGATGAAGGTGGATACACATAATCAACTAAAAGTGGGGGTCAGAGATCTGGCAGGGAGGGGCGTGAGGGCAGGGAAAAGGTGTCATCAACTAGCAGTGGGGGTCAGAGACAGGGATCTGGCAGGAAGGGGGAAACAGAAACCATATCAAACCATTTACAGATTAATACATTCCTTAACAAAATCTACAAAATAAATGGGACATTCCAATTCCAATGTCTGAATATTCTTCAGAATTAAAAGTTCATTGCTCTTTGAAAGGGTGTACTTGCACTGTTAGGCTATTATATAATCATTACATCAGTGGCATTAAATGGTCTTAAAATCACAATAATATTGTTTATCGCATTATTTCTGGGACAATTTATCATCCAACAAAAGTAGTTTCTGACAGGTCAAGTGTGTGGACATAAAGCTGTGTTTCCTGCACAAAGACAACTGAAGAACAACAATCAAGCGCAGCCTATTGAAGCTAAGTTATGTCAAAACGGATGTCACAACCCTGCTTCATTTTAAATAGACCCAGAGGCCCATCACACAAGTCTTTTGATGCAAATGAGACTTTAAACGTTTCTTCATTTCAATCAAATGACAATGATGACAATGCCATTGATTGATGTAAAGAGCAGTGTTTTGGTAATCACAGGCTTCATTTCCTAGAAACCTTATAAGTTTAAATAACACGTGTAATAATGAGTCTTTAAATTGGCCGGCGAGCGAGGCTGGCAGGGATGAGTGGACTGGCTGTTCCACTCTTGTGTTGCTGCTGAAGGCAACTTGCCACAAAGCTGCTTCAGCAGTGGCCTCAGTAGCACAGCCATGCATACTCTCACATGCTCAGGCACACAACTCTCATCTCGTCTCTCAGTAGCACAGCCATGCATACTCTCACATGCTCAGGCACACAACTCTCATCTCGTCTCTCAGTAGCACAGCCATGCATACTCTCACATGCTCAGGCACACAACTCTCATCTCGTCTCTCAGTAGCACAGCCATGCATACTCTCACATGCTCAGGCACACAACTCTCATCTCGTCTCTCAGTAGCACAGCCATGCATACTCTCACATGCTCAGGCACACAACTCTCATCTCGTCTCTCAAGTTGCACGCTGGCCCCGCAACGCCACTAGCAGCTAGCAACAACGCTATGTGAGCTCACTCCCAGCTGGGCTGTGAGTCGGTTGGTAGGCCTAGGGGTTGTCTCTTACCAAAGCAGTTCAACCCACTGGGACCTGACCCTGGCTTGTTTTCCTACACTCAGCAGGAATGTGATGACTGGTCTTGGTGCGGCCCTGGATAGTGTTGTGGATCAACCACAACACTATTAGGAAATAAACCTTTTTAACCCTTCTAGGGCTGCAGCTATCGAGTATTCTAATAATTATTCGATCATCATAATTATCGATTCATCGAGAAACGTATAAGAAATACTTTTGCTAAAGAGCAAATAGGGGTATCTTATGACAATAATAACATGAATGAAGCTCAGGCTTTCACAAATCGACTGCAGCATTTTATTTTCTGTAGTTATTTTCTTGAGCAATACTTTACATATAGCGTAAATTAACGTACATTTTTTACTAGCCTTCATCTCAACTAGCAATCATTGATTTCCGTTAAATGCTAACGTTACCTGGATGCTTTCTGCTGCTGAAGCATTGACGTCGGGCTGTTGTGGTAAGCTAGGCTTTACAGTAAACACACTGTACAGAGTTTTCCTTCCTTATTAGGGTGAAATGATCCCATACTTTTGACACTTTCTGTCATTTTCTCTGGCTTGTCTCTTCTCTTCTCGCCTGGATATTTTCTCTCTCTTCCTCCATTTTGCAATCCGCGCCATCAAATCACGTCGTCTTCACGTCCACAGCGTAAGCGCGTTGTGCGACAGTAATAATCATCCGTGTGAAACACAGTGAGCTGTATATAGTTACATGGATTAAACGAAGCTTCGATGCAAAGAATTTGCATCAATCATTTTTTGTAATCGAGTTACTCGAGGAATCGTTTCAGCTCTAAACCATTCCTTTCATGCATGTTCCTGTGTACCTGAATGTGTTTCAGTGAACTCCTCTGCCAACAGGAAAACCACAATTTACCTTTTGTCATAACGTTGGTAGTAGTGTGTGTGATCTGATTTATATCCAAAGAAGAGGCCCAACTAGTGGGAGAGAACATGTTAATTGCTGTTAAACCTGCATCCCTATTCTGAAAATAACTATTATGTTGGCTGTAGGATTCTCAAAATGCAGAGGAAAACAGTGGAAAGTTAAAAAGGGCACCTTACATTATTCCTGGCATCAGGTTATGTAAAAAAAACATTAAATTCATACAAATGTCTAAGCAAAAACACTCAAACAAATAAACACCTTAAACACAACAATGCCGCTCAAACTGATTTGTACCAAGGTGTTTGTAACAAGGTAATGCCCAGTTAAGCATTAAGGCCTTCTAGTTAACAAATAAAGAACAATTGAGGAACACTTCTATTACAGCTGTATCTATATACATCTTCGGGGTGGGCAATAGGCTTGGACGGTATCTATTTTTTCATCCCTTCCTGACATTTCACAAGGGTATACGGTATATGGCGGTATTTGTGAAAAAAAATGATAATAATAAAAAGCTAAAGCTGAGCTGCTGGTGATAGAAGTCATTGTAGCATGTACAACATTGTCTAGCCTACAATGCTGTGTGTCTAATATGCGATTTGCCAACTTCAACAAGTCTTGCTGGGTTTTATGGCCTATAGAATAATGAATAGATGGACATAAGCGCCCTTCTTCCATAGATTCAGTCCAAATCTCAACGAGTACGACCTACTTGTGCACTTTTTTAAAAGTCAGCAATAGTTTCCACCAATGTACACATATGGAAAGTTGAACCTGGATTATACAGTCTATGTGTGTTACACCCACACCGGAGCACCACTGGCCACGCTGTTTTTTACCTGCTTTTACCTGTTGTAGAGCTAGCAGGATACACTTCTAAACAGAGACTTTAATCCTTTGTGGACATTTTGTAACGTGAGACGTATCCGGGTTCATGGCGTTTCAGTTGGGCTATTGTTTAGGGCAGGGTACTTTGTAATTGGCCTCTTGTGTAGAAATATTGACCAAACGATGGCTCTATAGAGAGTGGTGCTGCTGCCCGTCTCCTGGGCAGATACACATCGCTAGACACACGGGACTCCTACTGGTGATCGCCTCTTTAGTTCCCCGCGTCGGATCGCTGTAATTCGGAGTGTCAATATCTGTTGAATATCCAATATCTTTTTTTTTTTTTACTTAAACAATTCTATACTTTCAAACTTGAGATGTTCATTGTTTTGATACACCACCACAGCAGCAGTGTGCTGCTTTAAATGTCACTTTCAGTTTTGATGTCGGGACATTCTGGGCGGGCAGTCATTATTGTAAAACTTTTTTTGGACTATTTAATTATATATCCTGCTTCAAACTTTACCAAAATACATATCAACATAAAAAAAAATTATTCAAAGATGTCAAAGAAAAAGAAAGAGGTGCATTTGTATTTTTTGACGGTATTTAATATCATACCGTCGGTATTTCTGGTATACCGTAATACCGTGATACCGCCCAAGGCTAGTGGGTGATATGAACTAAACTTCATATCATGATTTTCCACTGTCCGGACGATATTGATATTATATCATATGTGAGAAAAGAATTCTGAATCACATTAGTACATACATTTAGTAGCCCTTTGTCGTGGAAATATTAATCGTAACTATAATATACAATGATATACAAATTATATAAACCTTGTTTATATAATTACTAGTCAATTGAAAGGGAATTTGTATACATTCTCCTTGGACCTAGAGATACCTCCCTTCCTCTCTAATTGAAAGATGTTAAGATAGTTTGCATTTGCATTGCCACTGTAGCCACAAAGTCTGATACTGAGGCCATGCCAATCGACTGACTTCTTTGTTGTGTAGATTCCTTTAACTGTCTTGCTTGCAGCCTTGCAGACATGTCCACTTCACTCATAGTATATTGCAAATTAACTTGGTCTCTCTCGCCATGGCCGACTTCAGCCATGGCCCAGGGCTCCAGAGTGCGACCATTTTGGTCGCACATGCGACCAAAAATCTGTCAAGTGCGACTAAACATTTTCATTGGTCGCACCGGCGCGCCTGACATTTAGCAGGTCTGTCTCTGTGTGTGTAGCGTTATTTTTTTTCTTCCCGCATTCGGCGAAGACGTGCCCCTACTCTTCCTCTGATTGGCTCTGACCCTGATATTCTTCTTTGCTGAATGCCGGTGGGGGAAAAAAATAAGTGAAACCGTGTGAAACCACGCCCTGTACTCCTCCTCGAGTGACGGCGCAACCTTTTTATTGCAAAGAGTGCGGCCAAAGCATGGCTGGGGAAAGTGCTTTTGCGGTCCTCGACGTTCCGAATTGAAACGTTGAAAAAGCACAATGTATCCAACAAACACGCCCTGTGCCTTGACAGGTTCGTGGCCGGCAGAGCAGCCCCCTCCCCGCAGCGTTTCAGCGCCAGACAGCGGCAAACAGAAGCAGTGAGGAGTCCGAAATGATAATCAAATTTAACACTGCTTATAATATAGCCAAAGAAGAGCTGCCGTTCAATAAATTTAAGTCCCAGATCATCCTGACGAAAAAAATTGCTGCCTTGGTAAATTGCTGCCTGTATCTTCCCATGATCATGCTCTAAAATGAAATCAAATACTTTGCTGTCAGAAGTGTCTTAAAATAAGTTATTCTTCATCACCCTTCTTAGTTAAATTACATTAGTTAAAGTCAAAATATGTATTTTAACCTTATAGAACCAGAAAGGGTAAGGCATTGAAAACAGTATAGCCCATATCTTTTTTGCTTTCTTGTCTTTTTTTTTTGTGCTATTTTTGCCCTTTTTTGTGACTCTAGTAATTTCATATTTTTCTTTCTTAAGTGCCTACTACGTAGATGTTGCTGCCTTGTCCCAAGAATTTCAATGTTCAGAATGACCCTTTGTTACTGAGCACCTGATAAATAGAGACTCTCACTTTGAGCATGCACCTGACAAGTTTTTTTCTCAAAGAGTGCAAGCGTGCCACATCATAGAAGGTAGGCCTGTATGAATTAAATGAAATATTATGTAACCTGTGTCCGAAACACCCGCGGTTTGTCCACTTGTTCAGCTGCAATGCTTTGATCCGCTGTCGTCATACTGTACACGCTTGTTTGTTGCTACATGCAACAACAAAGAATTTATGTATATATAACGGTTTCCACGGTAGAGCAAAATCCATATGGTGGCACATGATACCGGGAGTCAGGTTCATACTGGTGTAGCGACCACCCCTAATACATCTAGTAATTACGTAAAAAAATCTGATAACAATCCTATATTATACATAGAAAATATCAACATAATTGTCGACATGAGTGCAGATGTTATCAGTGTAACTGACACAATATGCAGCACAACAGCTACTGGTTTTCATGGTTGTACAGAGAATAGCTGTTGGACCCAAGCCTGGCCTCACAGGACAGTGAGGCTGCCTTTCATGGTGTACATGTTGGACCCAAGCCTGGCCTCACAGCACAGTGAGGCTGCCTTTCATGGTGTACATGTTGGACCCAAGCCTGGCCTCACAGCACAGTGAGGCTGCCTTTCATGGTGTACATGTTGGACCCAAGCCTGGCCTCACAGCACAGTGAGGCTGCCTTTCATGGTGTACATGACGCTGCCAAATAGCCAGGCAGACAGTGACCTCATGGCCAGTCACTCCATGCAGCAAGCCACAAAGGGACCTGCGTTAAGTTTGAAGATAGTAGAGGTCAAAGGTCAGCTAAACAGCCTAACTAAAGGCCTCCCCGAAGAGGTGCAGTCACAAGTGTGCTTGGAAAGTCTCATCTAGTCTATGTACAAGTGCATTGACAACCTTTTTCATAGTCATCACGACAATTTCCTCTGAGAGTTAGCTTGCTGAAAAGCGGGACAACTCCTGAAGGAGTTATGAAAGAGGCTATTCAGGTCTACAGTAACAAGTCTTTGTTTTTCTAAAGCATGATGAGTCCTAGATCCAGTTTACTTGAAATCCCTAATGAAAAATAAGTCACTCAAGCAATTAATGAGGCCAATTGGATGACAAAGAAAAATTGTACAACAGAGCTTGTATGTCATTAACATGTGCTGTTGAGATTACTGACTAAATCAATGTAAGGGTACAAAGTACAGGGAAGCTTTCTGTGGAAGAGTGGAAGCACTAAGCCCTTTCATGTAAAGCATGAAGCACATTCATCTAAACCATGAGAAAGTTGGGACAAAAACACTGACTAGAGGAGTTATAGAATTATTCATACATATATAAAGTATATAATTGTAGGATAAGCCTAACCTATTTCAGTACTACTGCACTAGTCCATTTAAAAAAAACATTTATTTGTAATGAGGGTAAGGGTGTAGAGATGTCCGGAAGCCATTTTCTGTCATTTATTGAAAAGAAACATATTGTTATTCAATATATTTAAAGAGATGTCAATTAAACTAACAGTGTTCTGTCCACTCTGACTGGCTGTTCAGCTGTGCTATGCTAACTAGTGTAGCTGGGCTGGGTGGTGAGGGGGAGGGGTTTGAAAGGTTACACACTGCGTCTTTAAAAACTCTACAGGAAACAAAAAGTAAGATCTGATTTCAAGGAAGGTATAAAACAAGATCACACTACCGCCTCCCTCTGGGTCCACCTCACCAGCACAAAGAGCCAGTAGACCAGGTCCCTCTGGGTCCACCTCACCAGCACAAAGAGCCAGTAGACCAGGTCCCTCTGGGTCCACCTAACCAGCACAAAGAGCCAGTAGACCAGGTCCCTCTGGGTCCACCTAACCAGCACAAAGAGCCAGTAGACCAGGTCCCTCTGGGTCCACCTAACCAGCACAAAGAGCCAGTAGACCAGGTCCCTCTGGGTCCACCTAACCAGCACAAAGAGCCAGTAGACCAGGTCCCTCTGGGTCCACCTAACCAGCACAAAGAGCCAGTAGACCAGGTCCCTCTGGGTCCACCTAACCAGCACAAAGAGCCAGTAGACCGGATCCCAGGTCCCTTGAAAAGCGAGGCTGGTTCATCAGGTTTTCTAGGTTGTCACGTGAAACAGGTCAAAGGCCCTTTCCTACTTCCTAACATGAGAGAGCCAGTGTGGTGGACACAGTTACCATGAAACCTGACAATTGCCTTATTTGAAATGGCAACCGTTTTATCGACAACCGTTCATCCACTCGACTTCGCACTTGACGGGTGTATTGCTGAGGACCCAAGGAGGTGTTGAGTGGGAAGTTATTTTGGATGAACGCTTCTTGATAAAGCTGCAAGCAGCAGTACCGGAGGTCCAGCGCTGGGCCTGTTCCGAACCAACCCGTTTTCATTTAAAAGCAAATGCTCTTCATTTTTTAGCATTCTCTCGCACCCAGGCAGCATTCCACCTTAAACTGATTATGCAGCCGCATTTTGTAACACATTGCCATTCTCAGTATTCAAAGATACGAAATCGAACATTTCAAACTTTGTTAAATATCACATGTTGCTCTTCAATCATTTTAGAGTGTGGATTAAATTACATTCAGCACCATGACTCCATCTATAGGACTAATTGGCTTATGTCTTTCTGGAATTGAAAATCCGATTCTGTTTACACTGTTTTGCTGTTTACGTAACTAGGTATGGAATCTATTGATTAGAAGTATGCATATTCGTTGAATAACTATGTGCTTTGCATAAGTGAAAAGTGGCAAATTATTATCTTGTATATTCTGAAACGCCTTCATTTCCTTATGCATATAAACATTAATGATACAACCTTACTGCATAATCAGACGCAACCCAGCCAGGCACAAACACAATGAAACTTATTTTAGGATGCGTGATTACCCCACGAATACATTTCACCATATACGCCACCTGCCTTGTAAACCGCATTCAAAAAAAAGATCTTTGTAGCTTTTGGACATATCTTGGAGTGGTTATTATATAGGTAATTTGTAGTGGTTATTATATAGGTCATGCGTCATACCTCTTGACAAAGTTGCTGTGCTCTTATTATTACTATTATTATTATTATTATTATAGCTCGTGCGTCACATGAACGAGCAGGCAGCACGTGAAACTCAGTCCGCGCTTTGAAAGTAATAAAAACGCATCATCAAATGTCAAATAAATTGTTCTGAGTTCAATAATGTATCATAGCTTGCTCGGGCTTGTTCTATTCATTTGCAGAAGTAAACGTAATAAGCAACCAAGGCCACCCTAATAATTGTAGGCGGAATGTACCCGTCGAATATGACAGATGATAGGCAAACAAGCTGTAAGCAAATCATTGCTTGAACAACGTGTTCGATGAAAAGAAACCACGAACACCAGCAGGTGATGACTGATGGACCACAAGAGGTGATCTAACTTACACCTAACTCCGCTAGTTAGCCGGGCAAGCTGTACAGACCTAGCTAATTTAACAATAACGTTAGCTGTCCACCACAAGTTAGGATCTTCAATGAATAACAGCCATCCAATAATCCGTTCCTCTTTTTAAACATAAACGTTTATTTACAGACGTTTACGTCCATCTCACCATACATTCTTTGTTCATAACTCACCACAGTTATTCAGCAGCTGCTCTCCAGAGGCAGATCAGTCAGTGTGTGTGTGCCGACTGGGTTTCTTGCTCTGACAATGGCAATAACGTGCAGCGCACGGGGTACCAGATCCGGCAAATTCACCGATGTTGTTTTCAGAAAACGCGCATGCGTATACAACCCCCTCCTTGCAAAGCTGTGTACGTGAGTAAAGGAATCTGTAGAAATGAGAAGTGACACAGAATAAACCTGGATTCTCGTCTATCCTTCATTACATTATAACGACACAATACAGATACAAGTTATATCACATATGTGATCTATTGTCTACTATGACACACACACACACACACACACACACATTCTAGTGTTGGTGGCAGGACATTAACATAGCTCTATAGCCTTGTTGTCCCTCTCCCCACGGTGCTACCAGTC
>OOFG01111511.1:11399-23905 GCA_900323295.1 Molva molva
CATGTGTCCCACTACTTCTGAACAGCTCCTCTGCGGCTGCAAGTGGATTTGCATACAGAGCAGCAGGAGAAAGTGACTGGGCGGCCTCTGACTCAAACCAGGGCTTCTGTTCAAGAGAGTGAGAGACAGAGAGAGAGAGAGAGACAGAGAAAGAGAGATAATAGAAGAGAGGGAGAGAGAGAACAACAACTGGTGTTTCCCAGAGGAGGGCGGGAATGCGGAGAATGTGTGCTGTCTGCCTCGGCACCTGAATTAATTCAAGGTGCTTATAAAACACGTCCCGGCCCCTGTTTGATGTGGTGTTCATGTCACTTTATGGGTTCTGGGAATCCCCCAGGCTTTTTCCTGCCTCTCGCTCAAATGAAGCAGAATAATACAAAAATAAACAGAAAACTTCATTATTTCCGTATTTCAGAGAACATCACCTTTCTCTGTATAATGGATAGGACAATTGTCACAGATATTGTATATACTGTATGACCTTTGCACTCGTGCTTCTTACACAAGAGAGAACAATAATAATCTCACACGCTGGAGATATTTATTGACTGTAAATAGACATTGTTATCTGCCAACTGATATGTAACGGTATTGAGACGGAAGTACTGAAAATAATTTACTTAATAAATTACTTGACAGGCTTGACAGTGACTGTAGAATTGAAGAGACATTCTAATGAGAATATTTAACAGTTAAAAGATGAAAATAGTCTATGCTACGTTGTATAATAATAATCTTCTACTATATGTTTGACGAGGACTTCATCAAAGATCAGGGTCTTTCTGTTTTTGTGATCGAGACATTTGTTCAGAAAAATATGTTAAAGGTACCCAACCATCCATCAGCATCAAACTGTTCCGAGTTGTAGCTTCCTTTAGTGCAAGAAAAAAGGAAAAGCTTATTTAACATTTATCTTAGTTTTCAAACTATCCTTTTCTAACAGCACTTTGTTCGTTCGTATCAATTTGCACCAAGGGCTTGACCATCAAGAAAATGGTGGTGCAACCCATTTGTGAGCAGTTGGTCCAATAAATATTTGAAATGATTGGAAAATGTAAAAAAAGGAAATAGGTTTGAGGAACCTTTAAGGTGGCTAGCAGCCTAACTGTCAGCTTCCTCAGAGGTTTCCGCTGATCTGAACGTAAGCCACAATCGCCATCTGTCCGCATGCATTAGCATCAAGAAGATGGGGCTTGCCAATCTCAGTGTACTGAATAATGCTTAAAAACTGAAATATTCCCTGAGGGGAGGAGAGAGAGACACTGAGTGTACTGTAATCCTCAGGTCATATCTGACAGAACAGGTTTTCAGGTCAGGCAAAGGTCTGTACCTTTGCTTGAGATGGCTCACAAGAAGAGATTACAGGGGGTGTAAATTCTTTAGTTAGTTATATAGTTAAGTTAGTTATATAGTGTTGTTGGTTGTTTTTGTATGTATGGCTTGATTGAAATTAGATTGACAGTCGTTGAGTGTTCAGTGTTTCCTGAGCCCCTAAAAGGTGGAGATCCTGGGATGATCCCAAGGACTGCATCATCGCATCTTCAACCCTGCGGCCACATCAGAACAATGGCTTTTATTTAGACTTCCTCCACTCACCATTTTCCCCAAAGAATGCCCAGTATTTCCGCCCAGAGAGCACTCCTTTAACATGTTTTTGTTGAGCTTACATTGGCAAGACTTTCTCGTTTCCCGGTTAAGTGAGCTATTTCGGATTCCTTTTACCTTTTATTTTTGTATTATTTCATTCCGAGACTTTCAGAGAATGTCAAAATTGATCACGAAAAGCCAAGAACACGTCAGTTAGGTCTGTAGTTGTAGAAGCTGTATTCTCTGCAGAGCAACGACACAACAGAGCAGCCCCAAGCAGCAACAGCAACAGCAGCAGCAGCAGCGGCGGCAGCAGCCAAGCCTGAAGACACGTTACCACTAATCACGGTGTAGGTGGTTTTGCTTTTAACGTGGCATCCAAAATCCCCCACCGTGCGTGCCGGAGGACTTCCCGATTACGGCCTCAGAGAAGCCACAGGGAGAAGACGGAAGCCGCAAGTTCACGCAATGTGTCGTAACCATAACATTTCAACGCTTGACCTGCCCACTCAGCTGTAGGTCTGTTGTCATTCATCCTGCTCCGGCTAATCCCAGCCAGCATTGATTACTTTTTTTAAAAATGTCTCCTCAACTCTTGGCTGTAGTTTCGGATACGGTAGACCACAATGCTGTAGTGTAAAAGTGTGCCAGCATTGTGAGTGCTTTCTTCTAATGTGTGTAGGATGGGTTGGATGTGGGCATACAAGTCTCTGTGCTTGTCCCAAACAGGGTAGAGAATGTACCAGACTGTGCAGACGTTTCCTGGAATTATCCCGGGGGTTGATTCAGCTCGACCACAGAACTGTGTATTTCATTCCTCAGGACGGCCAGAAAGTTCTCCAATGGCCACTGGAATTAAGACCTCACAGATTTGCGTTATTATGTTTCATTTCGTAATTCAATGATCAGAAGTGATAGAGAGAAACGTTTTTCTACAGTTTTCCTAAATGGAGATGGAGAATATGTCCAAATATTACTGTTTTCCCCCAATCAGATCAAACACATTATATAGCACTTTTGTAAGCAATGTGACCACATAAAGCAGCTACATTTACAACGCCTTGCCCAATCTCACACCAAAGTCACCATTGAGCCCACAAGGCAAGAACCAGCTTGCCCGAGCAGCTAGCTCAAGTATTGCTCAAGTAGCCCATTTGGTGCAGATGGGGGCAGAGAATGGACCAGCAACCCTCTATTATACTTACCTAGTTTTTTTGGTCTTCCCACTTGGTAACCATTTAGCTTAGGCTCAACGTGGTGTCCATGGATCACTTCTGTAGTCAACACAAACGTAGTCATCATCATAATTGGATGTAATCCACAGATTCTCATTAGTTAGATTTATTGCCGTTGTGTCATAACGCATCTCAGAAGACTGGCAGTATCGTGCTGCAGCGTTATCTCATTAGATGTGCTCTTCCATGTTAAGTGAACGCAGAGCAATACCGGCTGCAGCGAGACATGATGTCATGATATTTCAACCTTTTCAACCACAAACGCACGTTGGTTCTGATTTCAACTGGGTTGGAATTCTCCAGGGTCCCGTTGGGTGACGGGTCTAATGCAATGTCTGAGCCCTTACGTATGAGTTACGTATCATAATATTACCATCTTCATCTTATTATACGTAATTGACAGTCCAAAATTTACCTACTAAATCAACTTTTACTGAATGTTTTCTCCAACACTCTTTCTCTCCCCTTCCCTCTCTCTCTCTCTCTCTCTCTCTCATTTTCTCTCACGGTCCTGCTCCAAGTCCCCTCTCTCTCTGTCATTAATCCTTCCCTGCGATGGCGGCACAGAATGTGACTATCTGTGATCATCAAAGGGCCATTCAAGAAGACTGCGTAACACACACACACACAGACACACAAATTATTGGGAATTATGTACGTAAGGTGGCGATTGAACTAACAAATCAGTTTGGAAAATCGAATGGCCCTTATAATAATAAATGTACTTAAACAAACTAGATTTAATCATAATACAATTAGAGATATCCTGGTACACTAAATTGTTAAAGTAATTGAGTTGAGGACGGGGGTTTACAACACTTCTGAAACTAATGCAGGACAGTATTGCAGTGGCTCGGGTGACATTGATGATAGTCTGGGGTTGATTACAGATTGACCCATCAGAGGAGGGAGCAAGTGAGCAGGGATGGTTGACTCTTGGCATGTATCACAGGGACACTGTTTGACATGTTGATCAGGGCTATGGCTAGCTATCAAGGGAACAGATAGCATGAACTGTACAATTGAACAGGTTGTACAACAACAGGTTTAACCTCATTGGTGTGAATCAATAATCACCAATACAAGTAAGACCCAGACCCAAACACAAACACACAGTCGACATGCAGACACAGGGCCCAAAGCACTTATTGAAACACACACAAGCAGACCCATGTGAAATGTGTCCCACTTGGAAAATGATACCGTTTAATGAGTCAATACACATGCATTATTATAGCATATTGCAAGCTAGCACATCAATGCACACATATACACAAATACACATACACACGCAC
The DNA here is from genome assembly GCA_900323295.1 of Molva molva. Classification (NCBI taxonomy): domain Eukaryota; kingdom Metazoa; phylum Chordata; class Actinopteri; order Gadiformes; family Lotidae; genus Molva; species Molva molva. The sequence goes on from OOFG01111511.1 coordinate 15,517, forward strand.
ACACACATCTCACCACCGCCATGTCACATTACTGCAAATATCAGAGGCCGCAATCCCCCAAGAAGCTACTTTGTTGCCTTTAGTGTGTCCGCCTGCTTGATGTTTGGCGTGTTTTCGTGAAGTCACATCAGAGGCCTTCGTGTTCATATTACATGCGAGGACGTTTCGTTGGAGGGGATTTCCCCTGAAAGTCGGCTAGACACAGCAAAAATGACGAGTAACGTAAGCTGGTGTCTCCTGAACATTTGCATCTCTGGCAGTTTACAGGCTAACACATGCATAGGTATCGGGGGGGGGACATTAAAGCAGCACCATCCTTGACATCCAAATGCTTGTGAATATACACCCATGGCGGCTTTCAGGTGTAGCCCTAAGGGACAATTATGGTCTGGGTGATCAAACCATCGTTAACATCTCTCCTGGCTTCACTGAAACACTCCTTCTAAATATTATTTTCTAGAATGACTTTGTGTTGGCCATTCTGCCTAACAGCATTTCGCGTGAACGCACCTGCCACGAATCTAAATGCACAAATGTAAACAAAAACTTTGTTCTTTGTCATAAGAAAGTTTGTATGGCGTACTTATCTGGCAATTAACTGGTATGTTAACGCTGTACTGACCGGCGCACAGTGATTCCAAAAGACAAGTCCTATAGTCCAATAGCCCTATATTGCCAATATTTACATTTTTGGTGAGAGCATGCATGCGCTAAATGCTCTTCCGCAGTGTTGGTCAAGTAAGTGATCATTTTGACAAATGATATTAGTAACAGATGCTTTAGTGAAGCCAGGAGAGACGGTTAAGGTGGTTTGATCACCCCGACCGGTATTGTCCTTTAAGGGTGCACTTGACGGGCTGGGGTTTGGACACAAGTGGTGAGCTGATGGATCAGACAACGCTCGCTCTTCACCCGGTTGACCCCCTGTGGGCTCACACCCTGCTTCACCTACAGCTCTCTGAGTAGAAGTGCTGCGGACTCGGCAGCTGAAATCCCCCACATTCCATCATGTCAACAGTTAGAAAGAGATTTAATGCTCACCTAATTGTGTGTGTGTGTGTGTGGGGGGTGTGTGTGTGTGTGTGTGTGTGGGGGGGAGAGACTGGGAGAGAGAATGTCTTATTTACTTTTCTGACAGAAGTCAAGGGAATGACCTGACCTCGTACTCTGCATTGCCCTGAGAGACGTCCAACATGCATTTTCATGCACTATAGACTCAACAGCTGCTCCCACATCTTTCACATCCCAAACACAGACGAACAGCGTGCCTTGTAGCAGTGTCCTTCACGTTGACAACAGCATTTTTTGCTCAATTATGATCAGGCTTGGTTTCATTGCCAAGTCAGTTTATTTTAGCACATTTTAGCGCTTTCATTCATCAGATGGGATTGTTTTCTTTATTGTTAGAAATAATAATAAACATTATGATAATCATTATTATTAAGTTTTAATTACTGTACTCATATATTAGCATATATGAGTATAGTGAATAATTCCACTCACAGATCTCCATTCATAGAGCTGATTTTCACATTGTGATGTCACAATGGCGCTTTGCAGTGATTCCATAGAAGTTCCAAAAGTGCACATCCCGGATGTTGATGAGAAAATAAGTAATTTGAGCTTCATTGTGCATCATTGAAAGAAGTGTTTTCTTGTGCGATACTTTGTGATTTAAATGATTATATTCACTGTTGGTGAGGGAACATGAAGTGACATGGATGGTAAGCTAAAGTTTGGACATTTTAGGCAGAAATAAATACATCCGGATAGGCAGGGAGGTAGGCAGCCGGACAGACAGACAGACAGATAATATTACCCCCTCTCTCCATTTCAAGACTTTAGGGTCTTTAGAGGAGACCTGCTCTACGGACCATCCTCTAGCTACCTGGTGGAATCCTTCCTGGGGGAGGGCACCTTTGGGAAGGTCGCTAAGTGCCTAAAAACAGCCACCATGGAATGGGTGGCGGTTAAAATCATCAAGGATCGACCTGTTCTGATTGCTCAGGTGGAGCAAGAGGTAAAGCAGAAAGCATTGCGCTTAGTGTCGCCATGTACAGTTGTCAAAGTAACATATTCTATTGATGGGGAAAACACACAGACACCCATGCGGTTTGTTTTGCCTTGCAGTCCTGCGTTGTTCTCATGCTGTCTTTCAAGGGGATTTGAGGTGATGTCTTTACGACTATATTCCCAGCTTGCCATGTTAGAGTGTCTCCGGACACTAGACCCGGACAGATGTGCCATCGTGAAGTGGAACAGCTGCTTCCAAGACAGGCTCCACATCTGTCTGGAGTTTGAGCTGCTCGGCATGAGTCTGCATGACTATTTAAACGAGAACCAAGCTCTGGACCTGGAATATGTCCGCACCATTTTGTATCAGGTCTGTTCTCAAGAGTATTAACCTTTCACTCTGAGAACAGTGATATATTCTGAACAAGGAAGGTAGTTTATCTGGAAATTAAGTTGGAAATGAATCATGTTATTAATGATATATTATATTAATTATATTATGTATCACTCTTCTCCATGTAAGAGTGATTGAATGAATCCTATTGTTTTCTCATCTTATAAATGTTGCTCTCGTCTTGTGTCGAGTTTATATCCAATACTGGGAAATAAATGAGTGCAAGGGAAATGATTCAATGAAAATTTGGTTGAAGCCTTCATGAAATGAATACGACAACATGAATGTGAACTGTACCTTTCAGTTGGCCGCGGCCTTGGAACTCCTCCAACTGATCGGGATCATCCACGCCGACATCAAACCCGAGAACATCATGCTGGTGGACGACTCGTTGAACGTCAAAATCATCGATTTTGGTTTGGCGTGTCATGTTTCTCAGGCTAGAGTTGGCGCTCCCACGGGAACAACATGGTATAAGTAAGTCACTCAGCTAAACAACACTCTGTAGGGCTACTCTTAGCTTACAGTTGAAATGGTGACACAAATGTATTTCTATGTCTCCTTCTCCAAGAGCTCCAGAGCTCCTCCTAGGCCTGCCTTATACAGGAGCCATCGATGTGTGGGCCCTGGGATGCGTGGCCCTGGACCTGGTCACTGGATACCCCATTTACCCTGGGAACTCGGAGTACCAGATGGTTGGTTTCAGAGTTATATGTTGCGGTGGTATGACGTTTTGATTGTGTATTGTAGTGTTGTTGTAGTGTAGAGTATTTGCATGTATTATTTGAACTAGGACATTAGGACAAATATGAAGATGAATGGTTCTTTTTTGAGTGAAATAAATATTCTGTTGTTATAATAGAATATTTGTATCTGTCCCTTGTGTGTTTTGTGTGTTTAGTTGCAGTACATCATGGAGACCCAGGGTCCATTTCCATACATTATGCTGGTTTCTGGGATTAAAACTGAGCAGTTTTTCACCAGGAGTCACAAACTCAAGGTAGAACTGTTCCTTTCCACCTGTCTGTATGGGCCTTAATCACAGAGCGGCCATCTTGGTTCTTAACACTAGCTAGGAGGGGGAACTAAAGTTGAGTTCCGCATTTGGTTCCCCCACAATCTAGCAAGCTATTTCAGAACCAAGATGGCCACTCTATGGAGAAGGCCCGTAGCTTACTGTATTTAAAAAAGAGCGGTTGGCTAACACAGAGTTTCTTCATAATAGTCCCCAGAGAGGTATTATCGTGAGACAGGAATCAGGACCACCGAGAACAGATGCTACTGTCTCAACTCACTAGACGATCTTGCAGAGGTCAGTGAAGTCATTCAATATGAAGATCTTGGAAAATGATTTGAATCTCACCCCAGCGATGAGTTCACAATGCAACCTGGTGAACCAGAAAAACGGCCCAATAGACCGATTCCCAGCTCCCTCTAAAAACGACAAGTGTTTAACCTGTATGTCGTTTACTTCGAAACGTCACACGGGTCGTTTTTAGGTGGCCCTGGGAGTGGTTCCATTGGGTCGTTTTGGTGCTGGTTCATCAGGCTGCACGATGACAACAGCGTGTTCAATGCACTCCTGTTACTTCACTTCATCCCTTGGCTGCATGAAGGGAGCGGACGCGGAGGAGGGCCAGGACATACACCGCTTTGTGGACCTGGTGAAGGGGATGCTGCAGCTGGAGGCCGGCCGGCGCATCAGCCCGCAGGCCGTGCTGGATCATCCCTTCATCGCCGCCCCTGCTGCTGCCGCTGCTGCTGCTGCTGTTGTTGTTGGACACCACAACAACGCTGGCCACATCCGCGTTAGCCAGTAAGTGTCTGTTAGCCAAAGTGCTGTTCTACCGTAGTCCTCACAACATGATGATGAATGATGTCATGGAAAACGGTAATGAGAAAGATTGATGGGTCGCCGCATCTCATCTTCTGATGTGGGAATTGTCTCACGAATTTCGAGGCAATTTGGAAGTTGTAGACCTTGGCTCATGCGTAAGAATGTGTTATTAAAGCTTTGATTGAAAAAAAACTAAAAAACTTTACTTAATACTGTTGAAGGTGGATGTCTGTCTAACTGAATGATCCTCTTCCAGGGACCAGTCAAGCTGTGGAAACATGGCCGCATGTCAGAGCCTCAATACCAGCATTGGCATTGAGGGGACGCTGCTGAAGTCCCTGGTGTCCCAACAGCCTCTCAAGGGCATCAAAAGAAAGAGAGTGGAGGACGGCAGTAGTGGAAACAGGTAGATGTTGTTGATGTTGTTCAGGGATGCAAACAAGTCGCTATTCATCGAAGAACGCTTTTTTGATGCAGAGTTTCTCGTTTGTGCAAGTGCAACAAAAATCTGGAGCTACTCGCTAATAATTGGTTTGCTTTATCGCTATGCTAATGTATGTCTAACAATAGGCTGATGAATGAAAGATAATTTGTTAGCGGCAGTTCAATTATGGATTTAAAGATGTGGTTACCCTGTTGGCTGATCTGTTTTGTTTTTATATCTAATCAATGTGTAGGATTTACCTTAACTCTGAAACATTTACATAAAATTAAGTTAGTTGAAAATGGGAGCAGGTCATTATATATAGTAAGACTCAGCAATAAAAAGGAATGAATAAACTATGCAAAAATTTAATTGAACAAAACTCATGAACCATTCCATGAACCGTTCCATGTCAATTTATAAGATTTCCACCGAAATACAAAAAAAGTCCCCTCTGGGACTTCACCCATTTAAACAGTCTATGGTACTCACTAGTTTGCATTCTAGTTATAATATATACTCATCAAATACAATAAATTGATACAAATACAGCTACTAGCTGATTCATTTAACATGAAGCCTACAAATGTTAAAGGTATTCTGCGTAAGAATCAGAAATCCCTTCTCATTACTGACCCCTTTGGCTGGTTCCTTCCCCTTTGAAACCATCCTGGTTCAAATATAATATAAATCAGCCCATAGGCTGTTCTACGCAACAGAGAGAGTTGGGGAAGGTCTCCTTTTTAAGTTAAATCACAAGCTGTTCACATATAGGCTATTTAAAGTAATTTATGCATGTACAAATCCTACACGTAGTCCCTTTAATGAATTGTAACAAATTATTAGAATACATTTGTTAAAAAACTAGTAGCCCTTTGTATGACTAAAAATAGAGTTCCAAACAGTGCAAGTAGTTGCTTCGAAGCCACTGTGAACAGGGGCCCATGTGTTTGCATCCCTAGTTGTTGTTGTTGTATTGTCATCCTCCATCTGCTGAACCTTATTGAATCTTGTGAAGTTCAACAAGCTTTTGTTTTCAGCAGGAACTCCACTCAGTTGAGCCAGCTCCAGAAGAGGAGAAGGTTTGATGCTGAAACAAACAGGTAAGCTCACCAAATAAAGACCTATTTTCCTTCATCTACATACAAACGTAAAATAAATCACTTTAGGAACAATAGACTATCATTAAGAGTGTGTGTGTGTGTGTGTGTGTGTGTGTGTGTGTGTGTGTGTGTGTGCGCGTGTGTGTGTGTGTGTGTGTGCATGCGTGTGTGCGTGTGTATGTGTGTTTGCAGAGGGTCATCTGTGATAGTAACCGAGGTTACCTTGAAGATTTCTGAGTATTCGACACCAGCAGCAGATATTCAGCCAGGTTTGTCAGAAGTCTCCAGTGTCAGCTTCCTTGTGTTTGTTAATTAATCCTGAAAGTCTATTCATTCTATTCTATTATTTTTCCCTCATCATTTTCAGAGGTCGTAGTGAAAAGCTGGAGCAGGAGGGTAAAGGGATTCTTTGTCAAGCTGCTGAAGACCCTGTGCTGTTGTTGCCTCCCCTCTGATGAGGAGCTGTCCTGAAGGGACAGCCAAGCCACCATGATTCATTTATACACCAATAAACCCAATCTATTTGGCACAGCTCTGTCATGCTACGTGCTAATTTGCAATCCAAAAGTAGCCAAATATGTACGACAATATAGCTTTAATGTACTTCATACTAACCCTAACCCTGTATTCACAGTATACCTCCTTCCCCACACACTTAAATACGACCAAAGTACAGATGAAAAACGGGGTTTATTATCATGTAAACTACATAAACATGCCTTTGAGTTAGTGTTGTTTGGCCTTGGACATTCTCCTACATCTACAGCACAAGGACAGTAGACAGAAAAAGATTCTCCCGGCCAGCAACAGTCAGTAGTGCATCTATAGAGTTTAGACATACCAGGGCATCTGTACAAGGCTTTCATCATCAAGGATCTTAGCAAGCATTTCAGCATTAAACCAATGGGACATAGAAGCAAATGTTGCGTAACGAACATCGTTGGCAATATTTGCTAGACAGACAACCTGACCAATGATGAACCAATATAATTCTAAGTCAAAACCCACACAACACACACACAGAAACAGAAAGACACACACCTACTGCCAGTTAATCTGTTTTGTGCAAGCATGCAATTTTGTAAAAAAAAAATAACAAATGCATTTTGTGATTCGATTTGGAACATTCATCTAAGGATTTGCGAGTAAAATATTTGCTCTTCATGGCCGATTAAGACTGTTGTATGAGCAGTGTATCTTAATTTGGGTGTGATGCCAGACTAAATTGAGTTTGCCTGTTTATTGTGAACAAGGTTCTCACATCCCTCTCCAAGAGTGTTGGTGTAAATAGCAAGGCAGAGATGAGTGAGGCCCTGATTATGCCAACATTTTTCAAAATTCTGGCAAGCACTGCCAGCCGTTCCATGACAATATCCTTCAAACTTTTCACCCTTCCCCTGGTTTCTCATGAAAAATACATAGCGTTCCCCGGTCTCTCAGTGGTGTTGCAACGTTTGTCCAACCTTTCTCTGATCGTCTTTACTGCACTGTGCTGGGCAGCCAGCCGAGCACACAGCGTTTCCTCCTGGGTCCTCCTGTTTTCACCAATGAGGTAGTTGAACAGTTTCACCTTCAATGGTTCTGCGTTCGTATAGGATTACGATTCATAAATATTCATATATTTTTTATTCAACTCTTTATCGTAACTCATAACACTGACAAAAAGATAGACATTAGTATCAGCAGACTATCAGAATCTTCTTGGTCTTTTTATGTAGCCAGTATGTGTCATTCAATATGACAATTGTCCCATTGAAAAATTCTAACAAAAGTTCCCACACATTTTCCACGTTTTCCTTATTCCCTTCACCCCATGTTTTGCGACAGGCTTTTGATGTCATTGAACATCTTATGTAACAAACCGACCCTACCCCCAATGATTTCCTTTGATTTCAACTTGAATATAATCCAGTGGTTGATTGAACTGAATACCCCTCCAAATCTGAGATTAAACAAATGTAGGGCTCCCAGTGGTGCCATAGCTTTCCTTTGAAATCCCTCCTTTCACGCCTCTGTGCGTCGTTAAAGCATCTAATGACCAGACCAAGTGTTCAAGACGCAGGGAGACGACAAGGGAGAGAGCAGACTAAGAAACTAAAAAGAAGATAAAGAGAGAGAGAGAGAGAGAGAGAGAGAGAGAGAGAGAGAGAGAGAGAGAGTTGTCAAAAGGTCAAGGTCTAGGAAAAGAAAAGAAAAAGGCAACAGGGATTGGGGATTATGGGTGACTACTGGGTTACCTCTGTGTGGAGCTGCCAGCCACTGTAATCATGGACGGCCTGAGTGATGCCATGATTAGCCCGGGAAGAGGAAGAGGATGCTGAGAGGAATCCATGGGAAACTGGGGGCCACAAGGAAAATATCCCACAGTGAGACATGGCCACTGCTGCCATTCATTGGGGTTCCATCTTTCATTTTGTTTTGGTCTCTCAGAGAGGTGACAGAAGGCTTCCTCTCCTGTCTGCACGTCCCACCAAAACACTTTGTGGGCTGATGTTTCAAAAGAGGTCATATTGGACACTGACGGTAATAGTTGACAATGTGAGAACCAAAAGGATTAAGAGCCAGATGAAGATAGAGAGACGGGTGTGCAGGTGTATGTGTGTGTGTGTATGTGTGTG
>OOFG01111517.1:0-14806 GCA_900323295.1 Molva molva
TTCATTCCAGGGCATGGAAGAGTGGACCACAAGAATAAATTGTATAAATGATAAATTTATTTACATCACAGGAATGCCGTGATTGCAAAACTACGAGGAGGAAGATCTGGGATCAATCACATTTAAACCCTGCTCTGTCTCCCCATCACATTAGCATCATCATGGCTACACTTGAATAGTTACACTACCAAAAGGTTCGGTTAGTAATTGTCCTAAGTGGCATGATTCAAATGTAAAGGGGCCAGCACAGACATCTCCTACATTTGACACTCTCAAGGAGCCCTTACAGTCCCTGTTCGGAGGAGACAACGTGCCAAAGGGAATGTTTTTTCTACCCTGATGTTCCTTCAAACAAGTTACATCTTGCTTTTTTCCCTACAGTAGTCTTGGCCAGATTCAACCTTGTTATGATGTAGATAGGCGGTTGTTCCCAGTATTTAGGTACACTGTCTGGGAGAGATTCATCTTGTTATGATTAAGATAGGCGGTTGTTCCCAGAATTTAGGCCTATCTGTGGTTGTTATTCAGGAGATGAGGTGACAGCACACTCACGTTGATTGGTCACAACTCTCCAGCCCTCGGGCAAACCGCTGTTGAGTTTCGGTATATTTTTTTCCATTTTACACATGACTCAATTCAGTTGTGTGTTTACAGGAACTAAAGGAAATATAACATGACTTTTTTAGTATTACAGCATGTTTTCATCCATGTACCCAATCCTGTAGCACGCTTTGAAAGCAGCCAAGAAAGTAATCTATTGAATAGTCTCCCTGGGCACGCTCTACTGAATTTGTCACTATTCGGATAGTTGTTTATGTACTGGACAGAAAAAAGTTAAAGTAGAACACTAGACAGCAATATTTTGAAAACAAGCCATCCAAAAAATGCTCCCTCCCTCTCTGCTCTCTCCCAACCTACATATCTCCGCCGTTAAGATGATAATGCCGTGCACCAAAGGTTATTTACAAGCAAGATGGATTCCCCAAACAGCAGGGAAGAGATGCCCTGATTGGTCTGGAATTAGCCAGGGACGTTATAAAATGGCATTTGTAACCGGTTACACTGAAATTATGGCTCTTAACTCTAGAACGCCGGTGTCGCATTAAAAAGAGATTTTATCTATATAAAAAAGTTCAAATTCATGTAACCTTATGTCTGTGGTAATAGCAAAGGTATGTATTTTTGAAACTTTAATGTTTCTTATAACAGAACAACCACCAGCCTGACCAAAAACAAACAATTGGCTTTTCAGTTACTGAAAAATCGATATAAACCAAGGAGGTAATTAAAAATTAGGGTATATTAATTAATATTAGTTATTGCAGTAATGAGCATTAACAAACAATTAACTAACAGTTATTTAACAGTTAACTAATGGTATAGTAATACTTTACTAATAGTGTTTACATGTTTACTTATGGTCTTCATGTTAACTAAGGTAATGGTGTTCATGTTAACCAAGGTATTCATTCATACATTTTTTAATAGGGTTAAGGTTATGTTACCCTAATGCTATCAAACAATGCTTATTATTGCATTAACTAATGTTAATTAATTGTTAATTAATGTACCCTTATTCTAAAGTGTTACCACCAAAGCTATGTTTTAGTTTGAGGTAGCTATAGTATAACAATTTCAATACGAACTAGTTGGATATTTAAATAATAGGTTTACTCAAAGACACCTCATCCACTACCAGTGTGTAGCACCCACCTGGGTGTTGCACGGCTTGGTGAAAGCCGTGGCAAGCCTCTCCTTGCGGATGGGGGAAGGGGTTTAACAGTGCAAATAACAAGATAGGCATAGTCCACTCATTAGCACCCGTCACACCTTTCCAAAGGAAAAGTTATTAAAGATGACACAAACAAACATAACAAAAACTGCCAGAAACCATTCCCGACTATAATAAAACAAAAGTGGGCGTTGACATTACGGAGCAGATGGCCTGGGGGCTAAACGGTGAAAGGTGGAACACGCAGATTCTTGCTATTCTGTACCCAACCAGTGTATGGTTCTGCACATCCATTGCGCAGGCAAAAAAATCCTGAGAAATAAATGAATATTGCTGTTGATAAGAGAATGGGTTGCGGGTCAAGATGCAGTCAGGTAAGCGAAAAAGGAAGCGGCGTCACGCAAACGGACTGCGCCCTTCCAAGTGCCCGTGCCAGCACAAGAAGCCAGTGTCAGGGCGCCAGATGTTCGCGGAATATAACTGTGGCCCACAGGAATAAGCGTTCCAAATTCAAATCAAGCTTCCTTCGGAAGCCTCGAAAGATCTAACAAATCTGCATACAATCTTTTTTTTCTTAATCCTATTTGTAATCATTTGCTATTTTTTAGAATAGCAAAATACAAGCAGATAGACAAGCAGATAAAGATAGACAAATTGTCGTCTTCTCGCATTGGTCTATATTCCATATACAATTTGTTTTACATTTGTATTAACATAGTACATGTGTTTTATTTTTGCTCACCAATAAACCCAATAAAGAACCAAAACTTATTTTATAACACTAATAATGTGTAAGGTTGCTTTATTCTTAGCGGAAATATGCGATGTGAGACATTCAGGAATTACAATTGCGGTAGGCTATAATGCAGTAGTCTAATATAAAAATATCAAATACGTTATGTATTATAGGTTGACTTTACATAGCCTACATATGTTTATATGTAGACACTACCAGTATACCAGAAGGATATGGAAAGGGTTATTGTAGTCTGTGTGAGATGTACATCACTGGGATTAAGTACATAAATACATATTCTATGCAAAATACAGGATAATAACATTAGTTATTTAGGTCCAAATACAATTGCTTCTGATGAGTAATAGTTTAGTCTGATATAGATTTCCTTATTAGTCTTAAAGTAAACCTGCACTTTGCGACGCCTGTTGGAGAAAATATGAACTGCGGCCTCATGTTCCCCATAAAGTTGTGAAATTGCTTATAATCTTGTTTTCCGATATAATTTCAACATTTTAGGAACACATGCGTTTAAACAAAACATTTTTGGAAAGGCTAGAAATGGTAATGCTGTTTTCTATATTTACTGGTCAAAATGACCCCATCGCGGCGGTAGTGCTTATAATCTTACCTACAGTCCGTCTGGTTTGCATTGTTTATTTTCAAGATTTTCAATGCATAGGCCTACTATTTAGCCAATTTGTTATGTTAAAACAATAATTATATTCAATATATTATATTCTTTGAGTTAAGGAGATACATACCGTATAAAGTAGGTGTTATGTATGCTACTTGGTGTCCACAGGAAAACATTTCTGCCTTACTTTTTCATTTCAAATTATGTTTTTTTTAATGTGATGCAATTATGTGAACGACATATTTCAAAATCAAGATATTTTAGCGCTAGAATAAATAAATATAATGAATAGCCTATGCTGTGGCCTATATATTTTGAGAGTAGGCATCAAACAAACGAAACACAACTCAATGAACAAAACATTGAAGTATGTATAATTATATAATTTATAAATATGTATAATAATATATAAACATATTAGTATAGAATTATTAGACTGGTCGTTTTCTTACTGTGGCTATTGAATAATTAATCTAACTCAATGTAGGCTAATAAGTTTAGTGGACAAAAAAAATAAACCTTTAAAGGATTGTAATGGGCAGAAGGGCGATAGGAAATCATTTGGCTTTCATTCGTACGTACTAAACATCTTTGAAGCAGTGGAAATTAGGAAAAAATTAAAGACATGGCCACAGTCCTACAATGGCACCTAGCGGCAGTGGTAGGGCAGAGCAGAGCAAAAAATACATCGAGATAAGTTGATTCCTACATTTTTCAAACCAAGATATACATATATATACATCCCTAATGAAATCATTAGGGATGTCCTAAAGAGCTTCGGCTAATTATATTTTAGAAATGGCTAACCTTAATGTAGAAAATGTTCAATAATCTCACATCTAGCCTCATAGGCCTAAACCATTTTGAAACCAAATATTACTTTATATTTCATTTCATTTTTGAAAGACCTTACACAAAGTCAGAATGAGCTGAAACGCATACCAATCACAATCGATCATGGGGACATGATATGACGAGGAGCCAAAGTCTGCAAGATTTTGAGAAATTGAAAACATAGGAAAAGTCAAATTTAGGATTGCAACACATTAATAAACACATACGAACAGTATTTGCAATCTGTGAAGAAAGACGCTGGGAATCCTCCTGCTGGGAGCCTAACACACATCAGTTCTAGGTTTGTTTAAAGTTTCACTTCAAATATTTGGTATTGAGCCCTTGTATTAGAAAGATAAATCCTTTAATTTTTCAAAGCAATTATACCACCAATACTCAGGGAAGGTGTGTGCTAAGGGGGATTAGCCTTCCCTATCTTATGGCAAAAAAAGAGAGGTAGGCCTAAATCCAATGCATAGAAACTGGTTAATAGTATTTGCTGAAATCAAGAGCCACAACTTGTCCCCTATTGTTGGTAAATAAATGACGACAGTCAACCAAATTAACATTAACATGGAACTATTGTCTAGTGATTGATGTGTGTGACATATTATGCATTATGGTTTACTTCCGTCTAGTGTCGGGCGAGCACGATGCCAGACTGCTGTGGCCGTCTCAGAACCCTCAGGGTCAGCAGAGCATGTCCATACAGATCAATGTCACCGCAAAGCCCGGGAACGGTGAGGGTGTGTTTAAATTAGTAGCGTCATAAAAATGTTCTCCAAAAATGTATAGTCAAAAAATGTTTTATAACTTTAAGACAATAACCCCATTTAAGAATGCATAAAATATTTTTATCATAAAGGAATTTCATCAAAACAAAATGTAATCCGAATGTTGTTGGTCCTCATCTTGCGATATTTGATTAACTTGTTTTTAAATATGCATACTTACATATATACTGCAGATATGGGGTTGGGACCCAGAACCTTTCGGCTGAGAGTCGATCCCAATAACTATTGGCCTTAAGCTATTCCTAACCCTTACCCTTTTAGTAACCCTAAAAACTAACCCTAATCCTATAACATTAACCCTACTAACACCTATCATATTACTCACACTTACCCGTATACTAGGGATGCATCTCACAGCTCTATCCTATAGGATACCTGGACGAAACCACTTGGACAGAGTTGTTAAATGTTTTTCTCTAGGTATGTTCGGAAACAATCGTGAGGACGGAAACCTCACCTCGGCTGAATCGATGTTTGTGAATCCAAGTCTTGGCCCAAAATCAGTCTTCAAAATGAATGATTTGACACAGAGAGACTACCTGAGAGGAGGCGTGGCCAGCATCTTCATGTGAAGTGAGTTTCCTATCTTTCTCATTTTTCATTTGACACACACACACACACACACACTATTTGTTGATAGTTTTGATGTGTAATTTGTGATAACATGTACATTGTTTCTAGATACCTCCCGTCTGCAGCAGGAAAGTGACTTCCCATGTGCAAGACTTCTACCAACCTCAACACACTTTTCTACTTCAGATGAATGGGACAGATGGCCCTGTGATGCAGCCCAGCTCCTCACTCTGTCACTAACCCCTTCCCTCACTAACTCAAACCCCGACTCCGCTTCTTATAACTTACAGAACATATTTGCCTCAACACTAAATGTTGAATACAGTTGTATATGTTGTAAACAGATCAATATCTATTTTCTAACTGTACTAACTGAAACAATAAAATGTACATAATCCCAAATAATCATTCTTAGCTAATTTAACTTCAACAAAGCTAATTCCCATTTCGGTGGAGCTAAAGTGCAACCAATATAGTACCACAACGTCAAGCCTATTAATGGCACACCCAATGTGACATAAAACCCATACTTTTCACCCGAAAATGTAATTTCCTTCTCATTGGCAGCTTGTCCACTGGGAGGCGCAGGATGACTGAGGTGGTGTCTCGTTAAGTGGATGTGTAATTTAAAAAATAAATCTTGTGCCTGAAACGGGTCCGTTTTGCAATTATAATAGTATATTATTAGTTTCGTATATGACAGATCAATGTATAGCAGATTAAGTCTTTGTTCCCTTAACATTTCATAAACATGGCCAAACCAGACACAATTACCAGCATGGATTTGACGTTTGAGTGAAATCTGACCTCATTTTTAAACCCTGACTTTTCACCCAAAATGTTATTTCCTGCTCCAAATTGGCCTATACTTCTCATTGGCAGCTGCACCTTCTTCCTCCTTGTGTTAACACTTTCATCGGTTGACCACCAGTGTGGTACTTGGCCAGAGTGCGAAAGCCCACATGGAATAAAACACGACACGTTTTAAGCACAAAATTATTTTTTTGTTGCAATTTAGTGTACCTGACCTGTGGTCGCAGCACATCTGAAATGTTTGCAAAAAGTGCCAAAATGCGACTTATTTTAAACATGAATGTAATGGACAGGTTTCAGATCCTGGCTGGGAGTTCCCAGCATCCTGCGACCCTGACCAGGCAAAGACGCGTGAGATGAAGCCAATCATTTAGCCTAGTGCAGTGTCAAAAGGGTGCCAACTGTTCCTGTTGCCAGGTGATGAAGACAAAATAAATACTGTCAGACTTTTAATCAGGCGGGCTGGATGGGGTAGTGATTTTCTGGACGGCAACATTTACATTAATAATGCAATCATATGTACATTGACATGCTCATTCGTTCACAACAAATTTAATTTTAAGAGCTAAACATTTAATTAACCCTGTACTACATAACTTTAGATACAGCCATCACTGGTTAAAAATGGCGTTTTCATTAATTTTCTCTAAATTGATTTCATTCATGGGCTGGATATTTTTCTTTCTGCATATAATCATATTTTGAAGTTGCCTTTCTTAATTAGTCCTTCCTGACCTCATCTCAGCAAGCAGGTACATCGTGGTAGAAAAATTACATTTATTTGTGATTGACCATACTTCATTACTACGGCAAACTGCTTTCCTGATTTTGTTTTCACCAAACATTCACACACATAACCAGAGACTTTCACTCTGCCAATGCCATCATGAAATCCAACGCACCGTACAGGAAATAGACACTTGAGCTACGGTGTGCGGGCATGGCTTTGGCCAGTCCTGGCTCTTTGGAAGGGTTTGTTTTCTCTTCCCCTTGCTGTCTCAGAAAGCTACGAGAGAATCTCTGGTGTATCTGGTGTCTTTGAGGGACTCCGTCCAATCGGAGGCCCGCAAGCTGGATCGGGGGCTGCGGGGGAGCCCTCTAGCCAATGGTGATGCTGAAGCCACACTGGAACTTATGCTTGCGTTGGTTGAGGAAAGCCCCCAGTGCCAGTGTGAGTGGAAGAGGCAGGAGTTTTTTCTCCAGGGTGGCGCCCACCATCCAGTTACTGTCAACTGTGCCTGGACCACAAAAGGTTGGGGAAGACAAGAGACAGAATGAGAAAGGCCTAGATTATTAACAGTATCTAGACCAAAAGAGGTTGGAGAAGACAAGAGACAGAACAAGAGGCCTAGATTATTAACAGGGAACACCTGTGTTTATTTTGAGTTAACATTTCTTGGGAGTAAAATTACCTTTAAAGAGCAGGTTGGCTTTCGGAAGATCCACCTGATAGCCGACAGATGTTGTGGTTTCCTGCATCCTCGTGTTTGCTTCAAACTCAACTCCTAGCTGCAACTGTAAGAGAAGCAGTTAAATAGTTTGATATATCCAACAACAAAAACAGAAAATCAAAAACCAGTTAAACTCTCAGCTGTTCTTTGAAATTATATGAAAAAATAAAATCTTTTTACAACAGAAATATCTTGGGTGCATTATACAACTAGTTATAATGGGTAAGGATATAATGCCTTTAGGAGAAACAAACACACGTCTGAATTGCAAAACTCTTCCTCCAGTGGTGCTTGTTATGACCATGGTGTGAATATTTCCTAAAGGCTGCATACCTGGTCGTTAGCTTTGTGGTAGTAGGTAGCATGGGCCCCAGCTCCCCCAAGAGTCAATGTAGCAACGTAATTTTCGCCTATTTGGAAAAGATATTAAAGAAAACACAATATAGCTACAACTAAACCAAAGAATCCAATTCAAACTTTTTAAACCTAGTTTTACTTAATGTTCAGATGTAAAATCAGTCAAAGTGATTGATATATTTGTAATAGTTTGAAATGACACTAGCGCAAGTTATTTTGGCGAGTTCAAGAACGATGGATAGGCAAGCAGTGTCACAGAAGACCATACCTGTGTACCTGCCCATGAGGGACGTGACTGCACCCTCCTCCCCTGGTCTCTGGTGGTACACCAACTCTCCTCCCAGGGCCAGTGCTGGCGTGATGGACTGGAGGTAATGAGCAACCAGAATGCCTGGAGGAACACAGCCAGTGTTGCTTTAACTGACTCAGCGCGTCTGGTGATCCGGGCTTACTTAAATACTGTCATCTAGACTGGTCGGCACCATTTCTCTTAGGGCTGACACATTCTGGTCGGTTGGTCGATTGGCTCTTGTCCGACCAAGAGCATACCTAAGCAGAATGTCCCAATGTCCACAGCATATGATAACCCTCTACCTCCTCCTTGTAAATCGACTGCTAATCGCTCTGGATTACAGAGTCTCTCAATTGACTAGCAGCAGAACCCTCAATCTATGATTCACGTTTTTAATTCACGAGGCACATTTAATGAAGTTTTGGTTTTCCATTTTGTGGTGTTAAATATTTACCAGAGCCGACGAGGATGTCTGGATTTCCTAGTGTTACTGCTGAGGTGAAGTCCACTCCACGATATTCCAGGTCACACTGCCAGTTTACAAACTTCTGCTGCTGAGTCTATGACACATACAATAGGTGACACAAATTACTACCAACAAAATATATATAGTAAAAACATGATGAATGTATCAAGAAATCGAAAGGGCCTGCATACCTGAATTGCTATTTTGGTACGTAGTGCTGTGGTTAGTTGGTGGATGACCTGGGAGTTGAGGCTGCCAGTGTTGTCCATGTCACCAACAATCACTGGGAATGACTGGAGGCAAGTCCACATATTCAATACCAGAACTTTAAAATGTCTCTTTGACCCGTAAACTTTGTCATGTCATATGTTCTGTTCAATAAATGTTAAAAGGAATCGAGGACATTGGATTATTTTTCTAGGTGAAATTTGGACAGAAGTAGCCTATACCAGACACAAGACCCAACTCAGCTGGTATTCTAAAGCTACAATTTACATTTTCTTGAAGCCACAAAGTGACTGAATAAAGGGGCCATGGGCTTGTTCAGACAATCTGGAAACTTTGATCCTAACTCCTACCTCAGCAGGTCCGGTCTGCTTGGTGCCGACATAAGTGGCACCAAATCGGTAGCCAGACTCTGCAATGGTGCTGAGGTTAACGGTATGGTTGACCTGTGGGACACAATTACACAATACTCACAATACAGCATTTCCTATTGAGTAATTCATTGAGTAATGAAGCATTTTTATTATTGAGTAAGCATTGATTCATATAAACTTGACTCACCTGGAAGTGATTGCTTAGACCTTTGTTGACAACTAACCGCACACCTTCCATCTGCATAGGAAACACCTCTATAAAATACAAAACAAGCTGCCTTGTAAAACCCTCTGTAACTACAAGCAGAATAGACAGAAAACATCAAATGAAAACAAAACCCGAAAATGATGCCGATTGTCAGACCTTTACATTTTCGGTGGCATTCCTCGTATGTGCCCGGATTTTGGAGGGGGTTATCGGCATCTTCTGCGGTCTGGCCTGACGGTGGAGAGACGGGCGATAACGAAGGCATAGTGAACCCAGGAGGGAAGGACCCCAGGCCCGCACCTGGTGCACCACCTCCAGCCGGGGTGGCGGCTGGGGAGCTGGCAGCTAACACACTGCCCATTCTAAACAGACAGAGACAGACACACACATACATATAAACAGGTGTATAGAAACCGCAGGTAAGCGAGGGGTACGATCACGACCAAGCAAACTACCTGACCGACAAAGATGTCATGAAGTATTGGAATTGCATCTAGTGACTATCAGGTTAGACCATGCTATTCACTGTGTAAGTTATTCAAGTTGCAGTCGTTGACATTCGTAGCTACCGCTGAGCACGGCACTAGCAGTAACGTTACTCGGGCTGCGGTCAACTAGATTAGGCTTAAGCAGAGACCTTATTCACAACATTTTTTGACATTTTGAATGGTTTTCTATTTCAATACACTCGACAATCACCAACATGTCCAAATTCCAGTCGGTTCAAAGAGAGCTATCCGACTAGCATTAATTAACCTCCAAATGCTAGCGTCAAGGCAATCTTAGCACATGGGTTAGCAAACATGATAGCATAGTGGGCGAGTACGAGTTCAGGCAAACCAGGCAGCCAAATTACAAAGTAACACATGCAGGTGCATCGGTGGGGAGAGTTTTAATCAGTCTTTATAATTTTATAATTTCATGATTTACTCACGTTAACGGTGCAGGTCCGTGTGGAGTTTGTCACCGGTAAAGTTCACCAGTACGTCAGTGACGGCAGATGACGTTCGCCTGTCCGTTTTCTGTGATTGGCTAACGTTACAGAATGTTTGCGCTCAGTTGCCACTGGCCAAGGGGGCAGTGCGCGCAACTGGGACATTCGAAGGCCACAAAAAGTACAGATTCATCTGTATGCATACATTCAGATGCATATGACGCATTCTAAATGTATTAACAAAGTGATTAACTACCTAAACATCTTCCCCTAAATTAACTTGGGGGAATGTTAAAGAAAATATAATACAATTATCAAGAAATAAAGTAAGACACACAAAAAGGGAGCTCAGGTTGGACTTTTATTCAATTATTTTGAGGCGCTGGCATTAATTATCACTTTACAGAAAACAAACTTGGCATCCGTACCACCAGCTGTCACAACAGAAGTTAACAAAGGCATCCGTATCTCCATAGTTCTGGAGCTCAGACAGAATTGGTCATCTTGTTGAACATTTCAACTGTGCTTACAAAAACGTGAAAACAGTCACGGCTACAAAATGCAGGTAGTGGTATTTGCTCTTGCTCCCCTACAAGTTTAAGTGAATCCACCATCAGACAAATTACATATTGGCCTAGAGTTTAGTTGAGTCTTGAGTACACAATCACAGACATCAGACACATTAAAAACACATAAAAGCGACAGATATTTCAGGGGCACAAAAACAATGGTCCCTTTATTGCTGGTGTTTCCCATTATTTTGAAATGAGTCAATGGACATGCGGAGAATGATGGCAGAATGTACCGATGAATAAGGGAAACTGAATTTGAGTGACTTATTCTGCAATTTATTTCCTGAAAACCAGTTTGGAAAAAAAAAAGCCTGTTTATTTTGAGGTTGACAAAATGATCAATTGACGCAATGCCAAACTGAATCATCTCGCATTCTCTGAAGTGATGATGCCCTTGTGGGACAACACCAGGCTTATTTAGACCAAGAAGTCCTTTAGGAAAAAAAAAATATATATATCAGAATACAGAAAGTTAAACTGCAAAAGGGATCCATCTGTTTAAGGCACTTGAGTGTTAATACAAAACAAATGAATCATTTTAAATAAAATGAGAAACTTGTCCATGTTGACTAAAGCCCCTAATCAATCAGTTCACCTGTTCCAAAATGGAAAAAAGCTGCATAGTGCTGCCAATTTGTAGGTAGATGTAGAATACAACTTAAGAGTAAACAAGCTCACTCATTAATGGGCCAGTGTTGAACAAAGTGTGTGGTTCAACACAATGGCGGCAACTTCTTATGTAGTAAACACTTGACTATTAAAAAAATAAACAAAAATCATTTGTCAACATGTTTGGCCCATCACACTACGGCAGTGTTCAACAAGACAGCATTTCAGGAGCGGGAAAGATATTCACTTGTGATTTCTAGAGATTCTAGTTAACCCTGGCCTGTAAATTTCAGGCGTAGCATTTAGCTTTGGTTTCATCGTTTTCCCCCCCACATCCCGTTTATCCACCAGCAGAATGATGCAAAAGGGGCTTTCATCAAAATGGAAGATGTAGGACCTTGAATGAATAGGTCATGTCTGCCTTTGAATTCACATTATCGTTACTACATCAAACCATGGTGAAAACTGAGGAGGTCTCTGGTTTGACACTACTGTAAAAGGAAACAAGACAGAATTGGTGGGTTCAACTAACATCTATAAACCGGGGAGTGAATGAAGCAGTGTCTAGTTGATTAACAGATGGTTGTCTGTGGAAAAACCAAACAAGTCCACTGTGTGTATGTGTGCTTTATCCCTACAATGTTAGCCTGACTTGCTGTAAACAAACATTTACAAAATAAAAATAAAACTGGACCATTTTGACGGTGAAGCGGAGGATGGAGATCTTCCCTTGGAATCTTCTCTGAAGGTGTGATGAATGCCAGACGCCACATGCCCTGAAAAGCAACATGTTTAAAGTCAGGTTACAACCATGCGACTGGCCCAGGGACAGCAGGCTGGGATCCGTTGCCCATGTAGTCCCACGATCCATTAACTCTTGAGGGAAACTTGTCACCGCGAAAGCCCCCTAAAGCCTCTGCTAATCCACTTGATTAAAGAGTTTAGCTTCAACAGCTTTTAACAGCCCTGACTGGTCTATGGTAGTTTTTAACTCCCGAACTGCCACAGTGCCCGGATCTGGTGTGTGTGACTGAGTACAAGCTGCTGTAGGTAAGAGTTCAGAGTTGTCGAGAGAACAGAAAAGAGCAAGATTTAGGAACTGAACCCACATATTAACATCCCCTTCGTACTCAAGTTTCTCCACCATTGAGAAGTGTATCATTTCACGCACATGTGATTGACAGGCAAAATGGATAACAAAAACAAATGAGGGAAAAGATTGTTCAGAAATAAGACGGGAGTTGTCTAAAATCTATATTGGCTCGTACCTAGGCAGGAGCAGGCCACTCCAAACAGATACTCACAGCGCATTTAATTCACTTATGGCTGACGGAAAGATATGCCATTTCTAACAAAATTCCTTCAATAAACAGCTCTTGAATCTTACAACTCGATACATTGTCGAATACCATTAATGCTTTTTCCTATTAAAAATAAATCCAAGACAACTCACCAATTGATTCAGATTGCTCCAAGACCCTTGTGTTTGCCCTCGATGCCACCATCATCATCGTCGTCTTCCGGGTTGACTGAGTGGAACTCGGCCACGTAGAGGCTTTTGTCAATGCTGCCTGGAATGGGCTTGATGTCGGTGACCAGCTGATCCTCAATGCCTTTCAGGTTGAAACGATCCTCGGAGGTGATGAGGTTGATGGCCAACCCCAAGTGACCAAAACGCCCTGCAGAAGAGAAGGAGGGAGGGCTTCAAACTATTGAATTGCTTCCAAGGAGTTGGATTTGTCACTCAAAAAAAACAAGTAATTTCTGTAGTCAGAGGATTCGTTCATTTAGCCACGAAGCCCGTTTACCTGATCTGCCGATCCTATGCAGGTAGGTCTCAGCATTTTTGGGGAAATCAAAATTGATCACCACATTCACGGCCTGGATGTCGATACCCCTGGTGAACAGATCTGAGAGAAAGCAATAAGAGTCAGCCAGGTGTTCATGCAGTTACACGCACGATAAGTTGCGGTCAGTGGAAGAGGATGACCGAGAGAGCAATGCATGCATAGAGGTTCTTGCGCCACACATTTGTTGCACTTGTAGAAACAAGTATAGCTGTCTGCCTCACGCATAAGACTGGCTCTGAGTCCGAGTCGGGCTAACTGTTTGTGTATCTGTATACGGAGAGGTCCCGGAGGCCCAGCAAAAGTCATGTTATATTTCTACATAAGGCTCCCTCAAAATGCAGTAAAAAATAAAAATAAAAAGGTTTAGCTGACTCTTACTTAATGTGCCAGCCTGAGGAACAAGTGGTCCTGAAATTAGACTCTGACATGTAAACTACTTACCGGCGAGCTTAATTTAAAGTCTAGCTAAAGTTAAACACATCCAAAAATATTAAGTCAGCCTAATGTAACATCGGCTGATCTTTCCGTCTGTGGGGAATTGACGCTGCACTTTAAATACGGGTGGAATTACGGGGGACCCTTCCCCCTGGGTAATCCCCCCAAAAAAATGTTCTAGGGGATTCACAAAAGTCCACAAAACTGATGGACAACATTGGCCAAAAAGTGAGTTATCTGCATCTCTGTTTAAAAGACGGGTACACAGTTGGCCTACCTGTGCAGACCAGGTTCCGGCACAGTCCATTTCTAAAGTCGTGGAACACACGGTTCCTGTACTCCTGCATCATCTTGGCGTGGATGTAGAAGCAGGAGTAGCCCAGCTGGGTGATCTTCTTGGCCAGGAGCTCCACCCTCTGGGTGGAGTTGCAGAAGATGATCGACTGGTTTATCTGGAGCTATGGGGACAGAAATATACATACTAATGAGACAGAGGAACAAAGATTAAACTACAGGGGCACAAGAGGCTGCCAGAAGGAGACAAACCAGCAATTATCCAGTTGAATACCCTCAAACAACCGTCTTCTCATTACCACGTTTTATATCCATGCTGGCTTTGCGCACACTGCACTTACCCTGGAGAAGAGGGTGTTGAGACAGTGGACCTTCTGCCTCTCGGTCACATAGGCGTAGTACTGGGTGATGCCCTTCAGGGTGAGCTCCTCCATCAGGTTGATCTCATAGGGCTTCTTCAGGTGCTTGTTCTGTTGAGGAGAAACATACAAATATTGATGACCATGCTTGCTCACTACTAGGCTTGGGCGGTATCTATTTTTTCATACCTTCCTGACATTTCACTGGGGTATACGGTAAATGACAGTATTTGTGTAAAAATAAAATTTAAAAAAATATAT
>OOFG01111517.1:22901-35461 GCA_900323295.1 Molva molva
TGATTAAGTGGTGGCACATGCAGCCAGGGTGGCCATGTTGTGTTCTTCTACCAACTCTGCCGACATGAAAGTCTGAGCTTCTTTGTCTCGCCTTGAGGTCTTTCTTTGCCCATCACCTCTTTTTAAGCAATTCAAAAAGACTGAGACTGCTAGGGTGATCCAATTGAACAGCCTGGGGGGGAATCAAGTGACTTGTAACTAAATCTAAGCATGGTGCCCTAAGCATGGCGTCATAAGCATGGTTCCCTCAGCATGGTGTCCAACCCAGAAAATAAGCTGGGGGGGACATGAGCTCTAATGAAAAGCAGAGGGTGGTGACACACAGAGTTAACTAGTGGTGAATGACACAGACAACCTGCAACCCACATTTACACACATGTATACACACACACACACACACACACACACACACACACACACACACACGCACACACAGGCTTGCACTTCTTTGAACACATGTAAACACATATCATGTTAATGTAGGTCATGTTACACGTTGTAATGAAAGCCAGAAAGGTGCTGCTACACATGCAGACATACATCCGTTTGTTTCACATGCAGCCCTATGTGTGCGTTGGCGCATCCTGCTTACAGTCCCGGCGCTGCTGCTGCATGCATGCATGCTCTGCCTCCAGGCCAAAGATCTGTGATGCTGGTTGCTAGGTAGAGTCCTGCAGCCTCTAAAAGAGCTCTCGTTACAAAGAGGATAACCTTGGTGAATTATGCATAACCTGATGCTCACCCACACGTGACATTGTTAGTTCAGAACAGGCCCTGGCCAGACACTGGCCTCTTCAAAGGCGCTTCGCCCCCCAACAGAAACCCATGATTATGACTCTTTAACTCACACAATGAACCAGTGGCTCTGCTCTCCTTTTCATTCTACAATGAACCAACAGAGACATAGAACAGTGTTGAACTGTTTTTCATTCAGAATTTAAAAACATTTCACTGACAGAAACTTCACTGAGGTAAACATTTGTAAAGACTTAAGTGCTGTTTGCTGGGCGTTTACAATATATGGTATGATTCGATATATGATGTAATCTTCAATCCACGCCTTGTGCTGCAGGAGAGGCGTCTGCAGATGTACGTGGTATACTGTCAGAACAAGCCAAAGTCCGAGCACATCGTCTCCGAGTACATTGAGACTTACTTTGAGGTTAGTATCCCATCTCCTCACACACACAAAACAAAACACAAAACACTGCGACCCTTTTCACAAATGCATCATCACAAGACACCGGGGCGCTCTTTATACTCATTTTGGGTCTGCTCTTTCAATGTACCAGGGCAGAGCGGGCAGCAGACTAAAACTAGTAAAGATATCACACATTGACCATGGTACCCTGGTACATACAAGTAGCAGACTGTAGCTAATTGGTGTTATTAGCGCCACCTGTGTTTGTCCTGTGCCTGCTCAGGCCCTTGTATTAAGAACACAAGTTAATCAGAACCCCTAAAAAATCTCATGCATTATACATAACCACAGGGGGGTTGCCATCTTCACTTATCCACTATCATCACTTCTGTTTCATTGGCAACAAATACAATTGAGGCGTTTGTCACAACGTGCGTTTGCTCTGTCAACTGCATGGTGGGGACTGGTGACTGATTTCGTGTCTGTTTGCGTCCTGATGCCCGGCAGGAAGTGAGACAGCAGCTGGGCCACAGGCTGCAGATTAACGACCTCCTCATCAAGCCCGTCCAGAGGATCATGAAGTACCAGCTGCTGCTTAAGGTGTGACATCAGACAGCCCATGTGGCGCATAAACACGCATACACATATGCATACAAACACTCATACAAACATGCACACAAACACGCACACAAACACGCACACAAACACACACCCAATCACTCATACAAACATGCACACAAACACGCACACAAAAACTCATACAAACACACACACAAACACGCACACAAACATGCACACAAACACACATTACAGTGTGCCACCTTCACACTTTCATACTTATTGTTGTCGTCTGCTGTGTTGTGATCAGCAGGTCATTCTAAGGATTTATACGGCCGCTACCATGCATGTCAAATGTTGTACACCTGCATTCATGGACGAGTGCATGGTGGAAATATTGCAGTCATTTTCAACCAAAGGAAGCAAGGAGAAAGAGTTTAATTACAAGTGGAAATGCATGCAGATGTAGCCCACTGGATGTTGTTATATAACATAGCAT
Source organism: Molva molva (assembly GCA_900323295.1). NCBI lineage: Eukaryota > Metazoa > Chordata > Actinopteri > Gadiformes > Lotidae > Molva > Molva molva. Next base: position 25,100 of record OOFG01111517.1, read on the forward strand.
CATTTTGTACACCTCTTAAATTATGCCTCGAGTACCTTAGGAGTTCAAATTTGTCCGCGGCTCAAACCAAAAAAAACTACTAATAAATGTTCCACCTTATTTACTTACTTGTAATGCTCTGGGAGTCATGCTGTGTTTATTTCGACAGGACTTCCTCAAATATTATACCAAGGCTGGGATGGACACAGAAGAGTTGGAGGTGGGTATTTGGGACACAACAAAATACTGTCTATATCGCTATTTGAAAACAACGGGTTCTTGGGTCGAGTTTTGTTTTTGCAAGATCTGCCAACGACCAGATCTCATTCTCTCATTCTGGCTCCATTCCAAACAGAAAGCGGTGGAAGTGATGTGCTTCGTGCCAAAACGCTGCAACGATATGATGAACGTGGGTCGGCTCCAAGGTTTCGAGGTGAGGCTGGACTTAAGGATATCCTATTAAAAACACATCTCTTGTGGCAGGGCTGAGCTTAATGTAATGCCTTCCTCTGTTTGTTGTCCCGGTCCTTGGTCTGGTGTCCCAGGGGAAGATCACAGCCCAGGGTAAGCTGCTCCAGCAGGAGACCTTCACCGTGATGGAGCAGGAGAGCAGCTTGCTGTCCCGGGCCAGGGAGAGGCGGGTCTTCCTGTTTGAGCAGATGGTCATCTTCAGCGAGCCCATCGACAGAAAGAAGGGCTTCTTACTGCCGGGCTACACCTTCAAGAACAGCATCAAGGTGAGCCCTCTCCACCAGGGATAAACACACATATAAACCTTCAAAGTGCATCATGGTGAGCCATCTCCATCAGAGATTAACACACATATAGACTGACTAATGTGGAGAATATCAAAAACAACCATATTCATATTCATTTACGGTATAGCTAAGAAATCCTGTGTAGGTAAGAATTTAAGGCTACACCTTCTCAAAAAGCAAAACTGAGAAATAAGGACATTTAGAGTTAAACAAGAGATGTGAAAGACTACAACTAGCTAACCAACATCAGTTACACAAGGGAGCGTGGACAGGGGTGCTGGAAGCGCTACACAGGCTAGCGAGGTATTTAATGAACAGCGCAGCAGGGATGTCTCCTCCAGACAGATGCTATGGTCTCGTGTGATTCGTTCCAGGTGAGTTGCTTGGGGGTGGAGCCCAGCAAGGACGGCGACACCGCCCGCTTTGTGCTGACGTCACGCAACCCAGACGGGAGCATGGTGCGCTTCCAGCTGCAGGCGCCCTCCGCTGACATCTGCCAGGCCTGGGTCGATGACGTGGCCCAGATCCTGGAGAGCCAGCGCAACTTCCTCAATGGTAAGGCTGAAAAGAAAGGGAGGTAATCCTGGCCAGACTGGACCATTTGAAGGCACTTCTCAAAGTCTGGACATGGTTCAGACTTGTGGTGTACTTGTATCTGCAAGCTGACTTTCAATTTGAAGTATATGTGGTTTATGATCTCAAACTGGGGCTACTTATTTGTTGTTCATTTTAAGTTTTATTGTTGATTTTCGGTGGGAGAGTCTATTGGTAAGGGTGTTTGACTGGCAGCCTAAAGGTGCCGGGTTTGAACCCCAATGTCCGCAGTTTACCTGTAGGTGTCCTTGAGCAAAGGCCTAACCCCTACCTGCTGGTTAATTATATGAAACTAAATAACTCCATTTTGAACATTTGAAAACACTGGTCTCTTAATATGTACGACGATGGTTTAAAGTCTGAGTAAAATCCACCCTATGATGTCAGCCTTGCAGTCTCCTATTGAGTACCAGCGGCGGGAGAGCAAGTCCAACAGCCTGGGTCGCAGCATCAGACCTCCCCTGTCGGCAGCCACCGCGCTCCGGCCACACTCCTCTGCTTCTATTGACCGACACAAGCTGCCCTCCCTGCAGTCCCACAACACCTCCCTCCCAACCCTCTACCTGGGCAGCCAGGCCCACAGCCTGGGCCATGGACCCAGTGAGACATGCTCACCACGGGAGGTGAGCTACCATCTTCTGCCAGCCACGCCTTCCAGCTGGAGTGAGGTTTGATAGAGGGCCTGATAGTGTAGTTGCTACGCTGTTCGACTCCCTGCCGAAAGCTACTGGGTTCTATCACCAATGTTAAAACCTACCTGTAGGCATTCTTGAGCAAGATGCCTGAGTAGACCTGCCCCATAATGACCTGTGTCTGATTTCCTTATAAGTCGCTTTGGATAAAAGCGTCTCCTCAATGAGTAAATAGTAATACAAAAGATGTTTAGCATTTAACAGCAGTACTTATACCTTGCTGCTGGTACATGTACGGTTATGTGCCCTTTAATGAGAAGTGAAAAGAGAACCATTTTGCTCCTGGCCTCCCATCAAACATGGACACCCAGAACGTAGATCTTCTTACATGAATCTCTAACTCTCTATTACACGGTCATGATTTGACATGACTGTGATCAGTATATTGAAGTACAAAATTATCCACATGATGACACTTTATACTGATGTCCTTTTGGCACTACTGGTACATTGTGAATTAAGAATGTGTGTAACCTATTGGGATCCAAGCTGTTTATTTGTTGGTTTGTTTTCAGCCTAATGTGGTCCAACCCTGCCCTGCGGAGGGTCAGACAGTTTGTCTCTCACATGTCCAGCTGGGCTCCACTGACCTGCCTGTCTGTCAGGTGGTCTCAAACGGACTGTGTGTAACAGCACATGGTGCACAGGTACGGTTCAATCACACAACATTATGTATACAGATGTATAAACATTGGCAGACATTTTGGTAAATTCACACATGATAACGATAACGCCAATAGTCAGGCCCAGATGCACTGTACACGTTAGTGTACAGTGCGTTTATATCAAACTGTTAGAGTAAAACTATAAAAATCCAATGATTTATGTAATTATAGCGTATAATAGCATATCAGAACATTTTGCCTGAATCCATTTGAGTGGATTTATCCCTACAAAATGTTCATTAAACAAGGCCATAGTTATACCCTCCAGGGAAAATAATAAGCTATTGCAGGAAGTGCTACTACACTGTAAGCCTAATGTACTCATTAATGTTAAATGCTGAGGACTCAGATAACATTTATCTAGACTATATGAGGAGACATAAGGATCTCATAAGAAGTGTTACACCTCCCCCTGTTGGATGAAAATGTCATCTAAAAATTGGCCTACATAACAAACATACATAACATAATGTAAATATATGTTATATGTATATATATATTTTATAAATCAGATAATTTGCCTTGTCAGTTGAAAAGGGAAACAAGGCAAACAGGAAGAATTAAATATTCCTGTGCAAATCATGACATTTCCACTCTTTCTCAATAACATTCCTGGGCTTTCTAGGTTTCTCCATGTTTAGTCAACAACGGTAATATCCTGTTATTTGGCTTCAGACTCGCGTTCACTCAGCATCCCTCTTTCAACACCCAGCGCTGGTCTTCAGACAGACCGAGCCGACAGACCAGAAGTTTCTCTGAGTCTCTCGCTGTATTTACCCAGGGTGGATGAGTTGTGGTACATACCAAACAGAACAGGAGTCTGAGCCAGACGAGGTAGTGAAAGAAAAATGCTTATCAAAGGATGTGGATCAGAGTAAGCTTTAAACATCAGGAAAGTACCAGTAATGTTCTGGGCACATTCCTCCATGTCCACAGCCAATCCAAGGAATCTTGTGCGATATGCCCAAGGCTCCTTAACAACCTTGTCTATATTCCTAATAAGTCACTATGGAAAAAATGCATCTCCTAAATGACCAAATAGGGGATAATGATGTTCTATACTAACCCTTACCCTAACCACAGCGTGACCCTTACATTCATACAGACTAGTTCATTGGCATGTTGTTGTTTTTTGTTTGTTATTTTTATTATTTTAGTATTACCTCACTGTTGAGGAAACCTTGGGTTTGACATGCCAGACAATCTGCACAAACTGTTTTCCTTTGTTTACTAGTGGTGAGGTTGTAGACATTGTGTTTCTCTGCATCTGCCACAGAGAGCGGGGGAGGGGGGTCGCAGAGGGATCCCTGCTGAGGCCGTCGGCCACGGACCCACGACCGGGCCCGCATGTGGACCTGCTCCGTTGTCCGGGCGACGCTCCAGCAACCTGACCCAGCTGGCCGAGGACGACCTATGAACTCTGAGGGCTCTCTAGTCTGTGGTCCTCCCGCGGGCCACAGAGGACAGAGGACTCTGGCAACTCTGAGTGTGGTGGTAGTCAGCTGGGGCCCCTGAGGCCCAGTGGAGAATGAAGGATCATATGATGGATGGATGGATCATCGGCTGTTACTATGAATGGACCCTTCTGGGTTTGTTTTTTTAAGAGAGCAGCTCAATGTTTGGTGGCTAAACGTTGCCATTGCAACTGTGTATGGACAGCACCCTGTTGAAGCTGCGTTGACACTATAAACACATACTCTGGATAGTGCGTGCAATCTTGTGTCAATTTCAGCTTTTTACTTATTTTGAGAATCTGTTTATCTCACTTTTAGTCTTTCAAGGGGCAAGGGGGAAATTTGGCGTGAGATGAAAAAAAAAATCCATTCCTGATTGGGGCGGTCACTGGAGATTTATGTGTGCATTTGTAAGTGAGTGTGTGTGTGTGTATCTGTGAGTGAGTGTGTGTGTGTACAATGTATGTGTTTGTCTGTTCGTGTGCATGATTTATTAATCTGTGTACAGGTTAGGCAGTGGCTTTTGCAAACAGTAAGATCGGCTTGGCTGTCAAAGCCTTCCAATCGATAGCTTGAACTTATCATGAACTTCTTCGCCTCATCACTCTGATGGGATTTTCTAACGTGCTTTATGTCGAGACAAACGGTTATTTTCAATGGTTTATCATGTCATTCCATTCTCATGCTGTTAACCTGGCGTTCGCTGTTGGCTTACACAGGAATGAACAAGGCAACACTAGACCGGAACATGTCTGAAGGGCTGAACTCATTTAAGTTTCAAGGGAAGAAACTTCCTCTGCTGCCTCGGTGTTAGAGAGACGCTATGCTCTGGTATTCTGTTTGACTAAAGACTGGCTCGCGCCTATTTGATCTGTACATAATAAAAGGAACGAGGGAGCCCCTGGAGGTTCTCTGGGGGTGTGGCATCCAGCCCAGTATATGTCTACTCATTGAAAAACTCGAAGCAAGGATAGTGGACGGTCAAAAGCCAACAGCTATGCGGATAACAATCGGAGAAGTCACGCGAAGAGAGGTTGCTGGGCTAAGCCGACCGTCTGAGTGCAACACCGATCAGCCCAATGTTACTTCAGACGGATCCCTTTCTTCCGCCGCCAAAAGGGGACGGCCTAATTAGAGGTTCCCCGAAACGAAATGCATCGGCTCAAACTTTGAGATGAAGTTCAATTTGTTTCTTTAGTCATGTCAGATGTGGTCACGTCAAGGTTATTATTTGGATAAGGTCTCTCCGATTTTTTTTATTCGTTTACCCCACAGCGTAGGCCAACTATGCTCCACATTACCGTTGTCACATAAACCCAAGCATACACATTTCCACTTGTTCAATGAAGAATAGTAGAACGAAGACAATTCAACGGAATGTTATGAAGGATTCTGAAGGATAAGTTATTACTTAAAAATCTCGATTTGTTTAATCCTCTGCATGGTCTTGTTTCTTCCGACTAGTGCCAAAAACCAAGAGCATGCTTTTCAAAATACACCACGCTCACTCCATTGTGCTTATTGCCACTAACGCACCATTCACATGTGGATGTTTATGACTTGTTATGTCTACCAGAGGCTTTGTGGGGTGAACTGAAAGAAGATATGTGGTTTGTTATTATATCATTGTCAATTTCTCTTTGTGGCCAGTAGAGGTCACCATACGGCTGCCACTGGCTCAGCTTGACCTATAAACACACGTCATACTGCGATGCTCTCATAATTAAAAAACTAAAATGTTCTGATCAATGAACGCTACTACAATATACCAAATTTAAAAATAGATATAAAGGTTTGTCATATTACAGAGCCTGCTTCCCCCTCTTATTCGTTGCATGTTTGATAAAGGAACACAACGACAGGGCACCCTAACCCCAACCACATAACCAAACTGACAAAAGACCAAGAAATGTTTGTTGATGCCTTCGCGGACGTAGTAGAATATGTTGTATCGAATCAAATAAAAAGTCTTTTTTTAAAGAAATGAAATTAGTTGATAATTAATTTGAAATGGGCTTTATTAATTTACATCAAAGCATTACATATACTTGTTTTACCTGTAAGAAATCATATCGACTATTCCATGGAGTTAATATATATTTGATGTGACAATCCATTAAGCCCAGGCATACTTCATAAACGAGATGATAAAGTGTTACGTTTACAATCCCAGAGAATATACTCTGAGTCAATCTGACAAAAGGGCCAGGTATTTCATTTTTAGTGCATTATCCCAGTAAAGAAAGTTCAAACAGCCAGGAGACAAAGAGAAGGAACCCCTGGATGGGCAGACATCTGGTTGACTGGCCATTGAATAAAGCCCCATTCTGAGTAGTAAAGCAAGCCCGTCGTAACCCAGCTGTGATATATGGAGGCTGTGGGAGAGCGGGGTGGTGGTGGTGGTGGGGGGCACGGGTATTAACTTTCACAAAGGTGCAAAATCAAAGGGAGTTCCTGTCACCACCTGGGGGGGTCTGAGCAACAGGGGTCCCATTCACAGGGAATTCCTCTCCTGTGCCCTCTGTTGACTCATCTGTTGACTCAATCCCTCCTCTGAGAGAGAAAACAGTCATTAAAAGCCACATGACTGTGAACTTGATTGCAGGCGAGACTCAGACGACCCCGTCAAAGAGCTGCTGGGGTCTTTTTCTCTGAGGTGTGAACATCTGTGAACATCTTCTGAGGTTCTCTGAAGGAGTTGCTTTCCTTCCCGCTAGCGAGACAATGGGCCCACATTTTGATCTTCTCTATGCGCTCTAATTATCATTGAAAGTGTATTTTGCATGGGTTGGGGTTGGTGGTGGTCATTTAAATATTTGAAATATTCAGTGGCACTAAGTCAAAGAGCAGAATAGAGAGGAAACTGAATTAGTTGCGTCAAATATGCTGTTTATTAAAATGTACATGCGGCTGTAACTTCAATAGACTTGTTCATGACGTATATACATATTTTACAAAGAACTTACATTTAAAATATTTGCTCAAATACCAAGTGATGGTGTTTCACACGGATAAATACAAGAATCAACGGATTAGATGATTAAGATAAGAATAGACTGTTAATCCAATGTGCTCACATGGACATAATAAAAAGGTCTCACCAATGAAGACAACAAATGGCTTTTTAAAATTAAAATAGAAACCAAATAACCATTTCTTTGATTTAGCAAAAGTTTTAATATATGTACAAAACCTTTTGCAATACTAAGGCATACAACTTGATTTCACTTGGGCTTGTAATCCTGTATCCCTTTCAATGTTCACAATTAATTTTCATGTTTGATCTTAACATAATTAATTAAATAGCATGGACATATGGAACCCTTTTTAACCACAAACTAGGACCATATTAACATTATAATCCAAATGTGTTGAGATTCTAATATGTTGAGGACAGGGGAGAGGCGTGATTCTAATATGTTGAGGACGGGACGAGGCGTGATTCTAATATGTTGAGGACGGGACGAGGCGTGATTCTTACCCCCGTGTACAGCTGTGGCAGAAGACATTAAATCAAAACAACGTATTCTCATCTTAAAGTGTTCAGTTGTCTCTCGCCACCGTCACTCTCTCTTGATGTTGGCCAGCAAGGGGTCCGTGGGCGAGGAGTGGCCCGTGCGACCCTTCCTGGTCTGGTGGGTCTTGACGTGTTTGGAGAGGTGGTCGCTCCTCATGAACCTCTTGCCACACTGCTGGCACCCGAAGCGCTTCTCCCCCGTGTGCGTGCGCAGGTGCCGCTGCAGCTCGTCGGAGCGCGTGAAGCTCTTGCCGCAGAACAGCCAGTTGCAGATGAAGGGCCGCTCCCCGGCGTGCCAGCGCAGATGGGCCTTCAGGTGGGACGTCTTCTTGTACACCTTGCCGCACTCGGGGATATGGCAGACGTGCAGCCTCTTCTTCCCGAACTCCAGGCCGCCCCCGTTGGACTGGCAGTTGGGGCATTTGCAGCGCCGGCAGCGCCGCGTGGAGCCCAGCAGGCCCTTGGATGTGCCCTGCAGCAGGGCGGCGATCTGCGGCTGATGGCCTAGGACCAGCTGGCGACCCAGGGAGAAGGGATGGTTGGAGGGGGCGCTGTTGGTCTGAGGCAGGCTCCACCATTGCTGTCCTTCGTCCACGTGGCCCCCGGGGAGATGGTGCCTCCCGGAGGAGCTCTGGAGGAAACTGGGGAAGTTCTGGCCCACGCTGTTGTGCTGCGGGTAGTAAGACCCGTTGCTCTGCGGCTGCGTGGGGAGGACTTTGACGGGAGACAGTTCGAAGGAGTAGGACGACGGCGGCTCGGCAGGTGGGGTGAGAGGCAGCTCGTGGTGGTGGTGGTGGTGGTGATGGTGGTGTCCCAGGCCAGACTGCATGTGTCCAGGAAACTGGACCTTGGGCATGGTGAAGGCCATCTGATGAGCCCCTAGGCCAGAGCTGGGAGCCATGTCATTGCTCCACAGCTGAAACATCCCGGATGCTGAGCTGACCGAGCCCTCGTAGGGGAACTGGGAGCCTTCGGACCCCATCGTGCTTCCCACCTGCCAGGCCTGGCTGCAGGTTGTGGCCAGGAAGGACAGGGCATTAGGTGCCCCCTCTGGAGAGGAGCTGGGAGTTCGATCCTATAGAGATAAACAACACAAACACAACATATAATTTAGGCTCCCTTCTAGCTCAAAGTATATTTTGAATGACAAAATAAATATTGCTTCAAAAATACACTTATTTAAAATATTGAGATTAATATTAACATGTTCTAACTATCAGTTATGTATCATTATTAATAGAATGTAGTATATATTAATTATAGCTTTTAATAAGTAATAATAATATATTAGTATATTAGTATGATAATATTAATTAGGCCTATGTTTTATTTAAATATTTCATTTTTTTTTTATCTCAATATTATCCGTTCCCTAAGTTTCATAGTTAATCAAATGAACTTTTGATAAAACAAAAGGTAATTTTTACAACACAAGTCGCCTATTGTTAAGTCCGTGACGCATACAGAACTAGATACATCCTAGATCAATTTACTGGTAACGCCTTTCGCTTTTACGCGAATTCAGTTGTGGTTGCTGCTGCACCATAAAGGAATCATAATACATATATAATACAATAATTGTTCTACAAACCTGTAAAAAGGTGTGCAAAAAGTTGTCCGTCCTTTGTATTGTCAGTGCAGCCATCTCTTCAGTTCACACTTGAAACGCGAACGCCAAGAGAAAACTTCACACTGACCTCTTCAATTACAGCGGTCTACAAGACAAGGTAACTCCGTAGTATCAAATGGCCATTCACTTTGCGCGGTTCGAACTGTGTAGTGGTAGCCGGCTACTGGCAGTCCATGCTGTCTTCATTCAGGAGAAGAGTTCTAGAGCGCGCGCAGTAAATCCTTCAGATCATCTCAGAGAAGCAGGCGCTGCATCTTGTCTTTATAGAGAGAAAGACCCTCTCCACGGGGTCTCGTGTGATGCAGGAGGGACAGTCAATCGAAGGGGGAGGTGGGGGGCTAATCATAATTTCACTCAATTTCAATCAAATGCTGACCATCTCCACGACCTCATCCCTCCGCTGGTTCTGTGGGAATAAAAGTCGAGGTTTGTTGAAAGGTGTAATGATATTTAAAATGTCCACTCAAAAGCTATTTTCTTTGTTTGTTTAATTAGAACCCTTTTTTTTTGCTACACATAATCTACATTTAGGCTAGGTTTGTTAGTGTTCAGGGCTCAGCAGAAATGCATTTATCAGCAAGCTGAGTACCATAGTGCTTACCAAGTTAAAAACTATATATAGCTTGCATAATCTAATGATGTTACACAGGCTTTATCTCCTTGGGAAAATCATGAAGAGGTAATTTACTGGAAGAATGTAGAAAAAAAACAGCAGTGGAAAACCATGAATATGTGCCGCATTGAGATGTTAATACACTTCTTATTCGAATAAATAACGTTAAAAAAATAAAATAAAATAAAGTTATAATCATTCTTTTTTAAAACAATGTATAGTTCTCAGAATTGAGAAACAACTCGTTGATTTGCGACTGATATGGAACAAATTGATAAGGTAAATAATGATACATCAAACACACAGAAACATTTTCTAATGACGTAAATACAACTAGCATTACTGTTAGCAGTACTATGTTTAATACTCTTCTAACCATAATAATTACTAACATGAATGACCATGTATGAAGATGACCCCAAGACTTCAGGAAAGACAGGGGTCTTGGTCCAGGAGTGTG
>OOFG01111521.1:5204-16486 GCA_900323295.1 Molva molva
GGAAGATTTTCAAACGGCTTGTAATGGCAAATCACACTCACACCTGGTGGCATAATATCACCCCTTTAAACTCTTTTTAAACCTTTTTCAGTTATGGAATTCTGTAATCCCATAAGACCATTATTCAATCTATCTGGACTCTGAGACGCATTCTAATGCCAGGTGTAAATGAAATGTTTTCTATTCCTTTTGACAATATCGGATTGGTAACTGATTGCCCAAAAAACATGTGACTGCAAGGTGTTAACGTGGTCAGAGGGAAGGGTAGTGGATAGTGTACTGGTAAGAGCACTTGACTCCCAGGCGAACGGTTCTGTGTTTTGATCCCCAATGTCCTCTTTCTAACTGAGGGCTTTCTAGAGCAAGATGCCCCATATCTCCCACCTGCTCCTTAATGGGGTGATATTGTACCACCAGGTGTGAGTGTGATTAGCCATTACAAGCCATTTGAATATCTGCCCTTCCCTGTGCCTTAGTGACATCACTAGTGGGAGTGTCCACCTAGATGTATGCTGGATAGATAAGCAACATTTGCTACAGTCCACTGGGTAGGCTGGTAGACTGATCTATCCAGCATACATCTAGGTGGACACTCCCACTTGTGATGTCATTAAGGCACAGGGAGGGGCAGATTTGCAAAAGGCTTGTAATGGCTAATGACACTCACACCTGGTGGCATAATATCACCCCTTTAATGTCATCCGTCTGAATTCCCTGTAAGTGTCTTTGGATAAGTGTCTGGAATGACTGAATAGTTGGACGACCTAATGGTGTTATCAATATAAGATGTGTCTAAGCTCTGCCCACCCGCTCACTAAACAGAACTGATAATGCCTCTATTTTATATAAATTGGGGTGTTGAGGTAGGGTGTTCATATCCTGCCTGTGACGCTGTCTCCCTAACCCCTCGTCCGTCTGACCTCTAGGCTGCAGAGCATCCTAAACCAGGTGTCGATCCAGAAGAAGAGGGCGTTTGTGCAGCTGGTGCTGAACTACTGGACCCTTAAGAGACAGGCGAGGAATGGGCTGCCCCTCATCCGACGGCTGAAGACCAGCACTCAGTCTCCGAAGACAGTTCAGCAGGTACCCCTCACCCCTAGTCTGCAACAGCTATATAGCGCTTTAACCTAGGGCTCCACTGAAAATGCTGCTCTTATTTGTTAGATTCTATTTTACTTCATCGTATCGCATTGCCTACATTTACCATTACGGGATTCATAAAGTATCTGTTTATTATTCGGGTTGTGTTGCGTTCAAGGTCACCAGAGGCTGTGGGACGTTTCATGCTTAGACTTAAAATAATCTGCAATTAGACGCCTGGCCCCTTAGCTTCCTGACATTGTGTTATGTTCAAGGTCACCAGCGATAATGGGATTTTTCATGATCTTCTGTTGTGTTCAGGATTGCCATTAATGTTTAAATGACTTTATGTTGTGTTCAGGTTCAGTGGGAGGATCTAATGGGATGTGTTCAAGGTCGACAGAAACCGTGGGAGGTTTCATGACTGCATTGTGTTCATGGTCACTAGAGTCAGTGGGAGGCTCTAATGGGATGTGTTCAAGGTCGACAGAAACCGTGGGAGGTTTCATGACTGTGTTGTGTTCAGGGTCACTGGAAACAACGGGATGTTTCATGACGTACGTCTTTCTGCGCTCAGGGTCACCAGAAGCAGTGCGAGGAGGAGAGTCGGGCCTTAAAGGAGCAGCTGAAGGAGTGGCATCGCCTGCGGCACGACCTGGAGCGAGCGAGGCTACTGCTGGAGCTCATCCGCAAGCGAGAGAAGCTCAAGAGGGAGGAGGTAGGAGATCATAGAAAAGCATAAATGCAAACTCAGACATAGAGACCCACGGCATAACTATGGCGGCTGTTTGACACAGACGTGTGTGTTAGTATGTGTGTCTTAATACAAGTGTGTGTGTGTGTGCATGAGTGAGTGAATTAATGTGTGTGTGTGTGTGTGCCTGAGTGAACGACTGCGTGTGTGTGAGTGAGTGAATGGTTGTGAGTGAATGAGTGTGTGTGTGCCTGAGTGAACGACTGGGCGTGCGAGTGAATGGGTGTGTGTGCCTGAGTGAACGACTGCGCGTGTGTGTGAGTGAGTGTAGGTTGGTGAGTGAGTGAATGTCTGTGTGTGCCTGAGTGAACGACTGGGCGTGTGTGTGAGTGAATGTGGGTGGGTGAGTGAGTGAATGTCTGTGTGTGCCTGAGTGAACGACTGGGCGTGCGAGTGAACTCCTTTCGAGTGGTGGATGGTGGTCAGAGCGCTGCAGTACGACACCGGCCTGCGACTCCCTGACTGACCCTGTCTGTCCGTCAGATGAAGCTGCAGCAGACCCTGCTGGAGATGCAGCTGACGCCCTTCAGCCTGCTGCTGAGGGCCTTGCTGGAGCAGCTGCAGGATAAGGACCAGGCCCGTGTGTTTGCCCAGCCCGTGGACGTCAGCGAGGTGAGCGCTACACACTACTCTACACTAGAGCCCCAACGATATATCGGTTGGCCGATTTTATCGGGCGATATTGGCCTATCACAGATATATATCGGCATATATGTTTGCCGATATGAAAACTTTAGAAATGGGGTCGATTTATTAACGTAATCACCTCTTTATAAATCCTCTAAAACCTCTTAACGGAGCACATCCGCGTAAACATTATAAACAACACTACACTACACACTTCATCTGACACGGATATGTGGATAGTGATAGGTAAGGGTGTCTGGTGACTCCCCGACAAAAGGTTGTGGGTTCACACTCAATTGCCCCCAGTCTAGGTGTAGGAGTCCCTGACCCCTAACGGCTTCTTAATGACATTTAAAACAATAGTCACTGTCAATCTCTTGTTCTGATTCCTATTGCTGCTCTCTCCAGTTGTTTTCATTTTATTTATAGAATTTAGCAAATTAGTCCTGCAGCACTTGGAATTTGTTGTAGTTGCTCTAATTCAGTTCATATCTCATGCATGTATGTCAGATATCCTACAAGAGTTATTGTTATTTTGTTGAGGCAACAGAAATGGGTTTTGTGGCGTTAAGAAAAGAGGCGACAGCATGTCAGCTCGGAGCACTACGGAGTTTAGTTTGGTTATGAGTGGAGCCACACAGTTTTCTGAACGTGTCAATAAGTTTAGAATACGACGTGGATAAATGAAACGTCACTTTGACAAAGGAGAAGGAATCAGTGGGATTACTGTTAATTGGAATGAGTCAGGCAAACACTCTCCCACTCGCTTAAAAGAGCTATAACAGATAATACCATAGACTGTATGGATAATACACACCCAACAGAGTTTACCCAACATATAATAATCAAATTGAATAGTGTCGCCTGTGATATGCTCGGCACGTTTCCATATGTGCAGGCAGAGAAAAGGACAGCTACGCTGTTCTCGGGTCCTCTACCGGGAAGAAGCGTCACCATTGGTCTATGTGGTAGCTAAGCTTTGGATAACAAATGAGTCGGACAGGTCCATTGTCCTTATTGTATTGTATGTGTGTTTATAGAATAAATGGTTGAACTGATTTGACTGCGATCCTCTGGAATATATGAATGGTGTGATCGCCAACATACAAGAGTACATGGTGATGCTAAATATTCATACTTTTGCCTCCTTTAATGTGATGCAGGCCTATTTCCCAGGTATACAACCACATTGCGCATAGGCTATCGCTTTAAAGGCTGAAATACTTGTGTGTTATTATTTTAAGTAGAAAACCATATAGTTTATGGTGACGTTTATGCCATATGCAAAGGAAGCTTTTAGAGTTTCATAGATTAATATAGGCTGCCTATGCCTGAACTTGAAAAGGGAACAGAACTGTATCGGCACAACACAGACTCTGTGAAATCCGTGCCCATTAAATGAGAGCTGTCAACGGCTGTTATAAAGGACAGCGCGGTTATAAAGTCTAGGGTTCAGGAAAGCCATTGCTACACATTGTAGGAACGACGTCAGTTGTAACATTAATTGTCTCAGTGATTGAACATTAAGATCGGCTCCTGCAGTCTGCAAATTCCAAGTTGATCGGCCGATCACCTGTTTATATTTTTGCCGATAATGATTGATGGCCGATCCTGGTGGTTCCTTCCCTCACTTGTAAGTGGCTTTAGATTAAAGCGTCGCTACAGATAAAGCGTTACATGTTCACACAGGCTTTCCGCCTGGTGTTCAGGTACTTGGTATGCTATTGTAGTTGGCATTAGGGATGCACCGATTGTGAAATTCTGGACCGATATCAGGTTTAAGATAACGATTTGGCCGATAGCGTCGCCGATACCGATGTTTGGGGGATCACGTCAGCAGCCGATGCCTCTGATGAGCCGACTTCTCTTGATGGTTGTTCAAACAGGGAGAGAAGTGTGATAAAGTTACCTGTGCAACTAGCGCAACATGGGGCTTTGAATCTTGTCTAGTGCCCACTGATTATATTCTGCTTACTCACACTCACCTCTTTTGCATGTAAAAAATAATCGACGGCCCGCTTACGTCATCATGCCAGAGTCGTGTCCTGCCAGCAGCTCTTTTGGGTGGTATTATAGTAGCTTACCACCTGTTGGATATTCTCCGAAACTGCAAGTCTGACCACAAATAACCAACACAACATTTAGCCAGCGCAAAATTGATGTGACATAACAGATAAACATCGGCCACTGCCATCGGTGAATGTCATCTTATTTCCCGATAGGCCGATGGCAGTCAATAGCGCGAATATTGGCCAATACCGATGTACGTTCGATGAATCGGTGCATCCCCAGTTGGCATGTTATGATAATTAGCACATTAATGGAAATGTCAGGGTACTTGGCATGCCAGGGTAATTGGCTTGTCACGATACTTGCTAATTCAGTATTGGCTAGCTTGGTGTTGGCTAGCTTGGTGTTGGTTAGCTGCAGTGTAGGCTAGCTTGGTGTTGCCTAAGTGTCGGCTAGCTAGGCTAGCTCAGTGTGGGCTACCTCAGTGTTTGCTAGGTGTCTGCTAGCTGCTAGGCTAGCTTGGTGTTGACAGTCATTTGAAACGGGAGAGCTTCCTGTTATGTGTCATTTGAGCCACCAAAGGACCATGTGGCTTCCTTATAAACGTGGGTGTTGTACAAGTTGACACAGCCTGGCTAGCTCAGTCGGTAGAGCATGAGACTCTTAATCTCAGG
Source organism: Molva molva (assembly GCA_900323295.1). Taxonomy (NCBI): domain Eukaryota; kingdom Metazoa; phylum Chordata; class Actinopteri; order Gadiformes; family Lotidae; genus Molva; species Molva molva. Next base: position 10,350 of record OOFG01111521.1, read on the forward strand.
GTCGTGGGTTCGAGCCCCACGTTGGGCGCTGTTCTTTTGGTTCCAGTCTATGTTAAAATCCAACTGTTGGCATGGTACCATGGATAATGGTAGTAAAGGCCCAGTTTGGTTTAGGCCAGTTTTAAGAAAGACTTAACGTCAGACTGATGGAATTATTGAATTGGAATTATTATTATTTTTAGAACTGCAGTGTATTTTGATTTGAATGCTCAATAATATACTTGTGTATCCTATACAATGTTGTACGTGTACAGTTGATTGTGTCTGTACTGTTGCTTCATGTTGTTGAACCAAGGGACAGATCGAAAATAACTTGAGATTGCATCTTAAATTACCCACATTACATACATTAGGAAGAGATAACTATGACAATGTATTAACACAGATAGATATTATTGGCATGCTGTAACTCGATGTAACGTGATACTCTGATGGTCGTACCATAAAGTGCTGTGAAACGTGAGAACTTCCTGGTATGTTCGTATGAGCCACCCAAGGATCATGTGGCTGCCTGTAAAAACGTGGGTGTGTTGAAGGTCACACAGCCCGGCTAGCTCAGTCGGTAGAGCATGAGACTCTTAATCTCAGGGTCGTGGGTTCGAGCCCCACGTTGGGCGCTGTTCTTTTCCAACTGACAGTTGTCATAAGACACAGGGCTGACCCTGGAGCACTGGTCTTAGCAGAGACACTTAGAAGAGAAGGAGAGAGACAGGCTTATGAAACAGGAACGGTTTTGGAAACTGATGACAAAGTTGCCAACAACTCTTTTATATATATATATATATATATATCTTTATAAAATACATAATATATATTTTATTCAGCCTTGTTTAAAGCTAGGGCAGGTGGTTTTGAGTTAGCTAGATTTTGAAATTATCCAACCGAAAAGATCCCATCCCTCCCTTCAGGCCTCTCTCCAAAGTCCAACGTGACGAGCTTGCTAGCTTTAGCGATATGTTTGCCTAGCCTTGTGGGAAACTCTAGTCATGCTCAATGAGTACAGGGCAGTGTGCGTAGGAAGCTGGGTAGGTACACAGGTAGGGCGTCCACTCATTTCAGTCGGGCGGAATGAAGTGATTGGACGGGCTTATTACAGGCCTGCAACAGCCACAGATAATGTTTTTGTCCGAGAATTTGATTTATTGTTTGCTATTGGGATGTCAAGAGAATTTCAACAAATAGGACATTCTCGTTCCTTCTCCACCCACCTTGCCTCACACACCTTATTGCTTGGTCGGCAAGCACAAGCACATGCAACAGCAAACCCCCCTCCGTTCTTGTGTGCTTATTTTCTCTCTCCCGCCATCGCCTCATTTTTGCTTCTCACACACCTTTGCTTGCTCTTGCACACATCCTGCAACACTTTTTTACTTTAACATTGACATTTACATTTACATTCAGGGCATTTAGCAGACGCTTTCATCCAAAGCGACTTACAATAAGTACATTTGTCAGAAGAAAGAGAAACACAATATATCGCTGTCGGTACAGTAAGGATGTTCATAGAAACAAGTGCCAAGCACTTACAATGGCTAGGTTAACCCATTCCCCGTATACAACAAAGATAGCTAGGATAAGATGCTAGGGTAAGTACTATTTTTAAGTGCCAGGACATACAACATACGATAAGTGCGTACTTTAGCTTTACTTAATGCAGGTGAATTTCTGGTGAATGTTCAGGAAGAGTTTTGGTCATTTCTTCTTGATTGTAATGTTTCATTTGTGTTGGTGTATGTGATGGCTAATAATCGATATTAAAATCTGCCTTGAAACAACCTATCGGTCGACCCCTAGCTCAGAGTCTCTAATGCCCCCCACCCCCCTCGGTCTCGACCCCAGGTTCCGGACTACCTGGACCACATCAAGCACCCCATGGACTTCTCCACCATGAGCCGGCGTGTGGAGGCCCAGGCGTACGGCGGCCTGGAGCACTTCCAGGCCGACTTCGACCTCATGGTGGCCAACTGCCTGCAGTACAACCCCCGGGACTCGTACTTCCACCGCGCCGCCGTGCGCATGCGGGACCAGGGCGGGGTGCTGATCCGCAGGGCCCGTCGCGACGCAGAGCGCATCGGCTTCGACGCCCGCGGCGGAGTCCACCTGCCTGAGGCCCCCAAGCTGGAGCCGGCGCCGCCTTTCTCCTGGGACGAGGGTAAGGCGATGTCCCGGTCCGGGAAGTTAGAGAGTCCGCACCCGGGTTTTTGAGCCAGCCACCGGTGGATCAGCAGAAGCAGCCGATGAGAGTAGATGAGTGTAGTTGTTGTGGGTAAAACGCGGAGAGGACTTTGATTGTCTGGATCTGGGATCCTTCCGCAGTGGAGAAGAGAGATGGCTCTAGACTCCAACAATTTCATAGATTTTGAAACTGTATTTATAAAGTACCTTCCATGCATTCTTTACTATCAGATATTATATAATAAGGAAGATACATTATGGTAATATAACTCAAACAACTCTAACAGTAAAACGAGACAAGTGAACATCTGCCGAGACAAGATGTTCCCAAACGCTGCTCCGCTCCCTTGAACGCAGAAGAGCAGTGTTTGGGGACTCCATGTTCAGGCAGATGTTGACCGTTGACCTCTCACCCCCAGTGGATCGCCTGCTGGTGCCGGCCAACCGGGCCAGCCTGTCCCCTGAGCAGCAGCTGCAGCAGCTGCTGGAGAAGCTGGACCTCACCTGCTCCATGAAGTCCAGCCCGTCGCGAAGCAAGCGGCTCAAGCTGCTGAAGAAGACCATCAACGACGTGCGCAGCGACGCCAGCCTGCATAGGGTTCTTCCCGACCACCACCACCACCTCCACTCCTCCTCATCCTCTGCTTCGTCATCATCATCTTCATCGTCATCTTCTATGTCATTGACGTCTCCTCATCCTGCGGCGGGGAAGACTCACCTGAGCGCCGCTCAGACCAACGGACACTGTCTCCACGACGACGGTACGTACTGTCTGTTCTCTACCATGAAAGTAGCCACGTACTTAAACCATTTTCAGTCCATCGCTATAGTGCCCCCTTTTGCCCAATCTGGAGAAATTTTGGAGCAATGTGCCTTTCAATACACCATTGGCTTAAGTTAACCCAGCATTTTGGCTCCTTCAATTTGATTGGACCATTTTGGGCCACTGGCGGCCATTTTGCTTTGTCGATCGTCTACATCTTACTTGAGCAGTTATAGCTTCGAACTCAACAGTCCCAAAGTTGGTTCAGCTCAAATCAAACATTCCGGCTAGGAACTGTGGTCGTTTCCGTCACAAGCTACGCCCATTTTGGTTGACAGATCTTGGTGTCATTTTTTTTTTTTTATTAGACTCACGATAATAGGAGTCCATCTTAATGTAAGCATTTGAGTTTATACACGCTTTTTAAGCCACACCCTTTTCCGTATTTAATGTCTCCTGGTGGCCTCATTGTACAGACTTGATGGTTGATATTGATCCATATATGGTGTGTTACAAAGGTTTTTTATCTATGTTTAAAAACCTAGGATCCTGAGTGTTTTTCTTGTTTTTCACAAAATTCAAAATGGTGTAAAATCTATCCAGAAAGAAGTCATAGTTTCTCGAGTCTAATTCGTTCATCATGAGGAGACCCATAATCGGGCAAAGTTCCCCAACTGTAGCTCAAAGTTGGGGAACTCAGCTACCACACAGCCGTAGTTCAGTCTACCACACAGCCGTAGTTCAGTCTACCACACAGCCGTAGTTCAGGCTACCACACAGCCGTAGTTCAGGCTACCACACAGCCGTAGTTCAGGCTACCACACAGCCGTAGTTCAGGCTACCACACAGCCGTAGTTCAGGCTACCACACAGCCGTAGTTCAATGCCCGTGCCGTAAGCAGATTCCATTATTTACTATTTCAGATAGAAATGGCAGTAGGGACAAAGGAGACCGTATAGCGTTTGCTCCTCCTAGCAGGTGCCTTAAAATGACGAGCTGAAGGTGGCAGCTCAAACTCATTAGGAAGGCCCTGACAGTTAAGAATGCTGGTAGCCTTTCTAAAACCTACCTTTACCTAATAAAGTTCCATAAGCTGGGCCGGACTTCTACCACATATTTGCCTTGACTTACACAGCCTTTCAAGTCTGTTCTTGTTGGTCAGAGACGTGTTGCCAAACCAAGCCCTTATTTCTAAAAGTTCAGACTGATGAAAGGAATCTACTGTAGAAGAGTACTCTTTTCAGTGTGGACTTTAACACTAGAAACGCTGTGTGGGTGGTCATTCTGACCTCTCAACCAAGTTTCAGCATCGCTCTTTCAGGACTTTTCCCAAATACGTCTTGTTTACACGCACATGTTCACACATGGTCACACACGTTCTTAAAATATTCATTTTGATATTCATAAACATGCAAAAACACAAAAGTTACGGGAAAACGCATCGAAATAGATTCGAAACATGTCAAAACAAAAGTGTTATTTTGTTTTGTTAACACACGTGTTCTTAAAACGCATGTGTTAACAAAACAACCAGGCTGGAAACCAGGTAATGTGTTCGTCCAATCCGTCACCAGATGAGTGTGCAGGGTTTTCTTCGATTGCTCCTCAATAGCGCTAGTGCTGCGGTGCAAATCCATTGAAACTGTGCACAATGTACAAAGCTCCTTTTTAGTTGAATTCTAATAGAAAGTACCCCTGTACATGCAGAGCCGTGTGTCTAAATTAGAACTCGAGTGAGTGGTGTTTCAAAAAGCACTCACACCAGCGTCACCGTACAGCAGCGCTATCATTTGCAGCACTGCTCAAAACTGTGGCAATAATTACAGTGCCATCCATTGCGAGCCATTGTATTAAACACAAAACAAGAGCCAAAAGCGTATCTTCAGACGTACGTCGTCCTGTCTGCTCGCTGCCCGGTGTGGCTCGGGGCTCATCTGGTGTGCGACCTGCTTTATTGAAGCTCTGTCGTAACCGAGCAACAGTAACCACCCTGGATGATATTAATAAAATGGGTTGCCATCCAGCCTTCTTGTTTTTGCGGTGTCGAATACAGTTCGTAAAGTTTTTAGGATTGTAAATTTTCATCTAAAACCTCCTAGCAGTTTTTATTCTTTATTTTATTATTTTTTCGATATATAGACATTATTTTCCTTTTCATTTCTAAAATGGTTCAATTCATTAAAACAAATGTTTCAATTATGAAAACAAATTATGAAAACATTATGAAAACAAAAGTTTTCATAATGCCTCTAAAAGCAAAACTACGGACGACAACCTCAGGTTACCATGGTAACGGCGGCTCTTTGAGAATGGGAACATGGTGATGCAGCTCATGTAGGAGATTGACACGCAGGCTCTATTCCGGATGACGGATCCCGACAAAAGGAAAAAACAGTCTATTTAGGTTCATTAAATGACCAACCTGTCATTATTATTCGTTGACATGTCTTATATATAGCAAGTAATGTAGCGAACCACAGCCTCGAACCGGGCATCAGCCACAGAAGACATTCGTTGTCTCTTTTTTCAAGGAGTCACATGTTGTTTGACAGCCCTGCCGGCGGCCCAGGTTCCATGCTGGAGCTAACTCCTCATTTAGCCCTGCAGGCTAGAAGAGTCACATGATGGGACGTGCACTGGCCGTGTGGTCATGTGATGGATGTCAAATCATGGACAAGACAACTTCTGTCCTCTTTCAGCCTCCTCATAGTCCTCCTATTACCCCCTGTAAATAAGAAGCAGACATGCCTTCTGTCCTCTTTCAGCCTCCTCATAGACCTCCTATTATACCCTGTAAATAAGAAGCAGACATGCCTTTGCCAAAGACATTGTGTTGCTGTATTGCACAAAAAACTTTCTAGGAATAAAAATGATCTGATGCCTTTTGATTGGCGTGGTTAGACTCTGACTTAATCAGATATCACAAGATATCTGAAACAAGAAGTTTGGGAGAATCAGCATGGAGGTCACACTTGCGTGTTGGGAACTGAGTGAATGATTCCTATTTTAAAAGTGAAAGTAGCTGTATGTTCTGGGTCCGATCCTGACCACTTCCTCCTTTCGTCTCCAGGGGACAAGTCTCTCCCTCCCAAGCTGGAGCCTCTGGACTCCAGCCCCCCACCGGTCCACACGGACGGAGACCCTGGGCCCCCCACCCTCAGACCCATCCACGACGGACCCCACCTCCACCACCGCAAGG
>OOFG01111523.1:0-13198 GCA_900323295.1 Molva molva
CTCATGGAAGTTTTGAACCCGATATCCTGATTATGAACTCGAAGCAGTGCTGAACGTAACAGAAATAGTGGAGCTGTGTCGAAGTCAAAAAATAAACTACAACAACAAATGCATCCTGCATTTGGGTAACTAAAGACAAGTACTTTTTCAGGAAGATTTTGACTGTTGCACACATTCAAGTAAGTAAGGCTTCATCATGGGAGGGTGGTGGGGCTCACGCAGCTAGGGAGAGATTCACCTGCACCAATCCACATCAAAGGGATGCAGGGTGTAGACGGTCCATGCTGGAGGCTGGAGGAAAGACGGGTGGGGGCAGTGAATGATATCGTATGGAGTAGTGACCTGATGGATTTCAAATTACTGAATTACATGTAATGAAAGTGGGATGATATACTGTTAAAATATAATACACAAGCTAAAAAATATAGCATTTAAATGGCTAATAATAATAATAAGGCTGTGGGCTCTGGGTAAACACAACAGGATCATTTGCCGATTTTCCACTCCAACTCTGGTCAGCAAATCCCCAATTTTTGGATGGTTCTAACGATTCTTCTGCCAGATTATGGGGTAGGCAAAAATAGTTTTTTATATGCGATTCAAAATTGAATATATTAGACATGTTCCAATTACCCTGTAGTGTGGGGGAAACACAGAGGACAGGGGTTGTAATGTGGGGACGATGATAGCCAATTGGGAGCCACGCTGACCGCTTATCACAACAGAGACATGGCGGCCAAAGCAAAAGTAAGATGGACTTCCGAAATGGAGGACTCCCACTCACGCCACACATGTTCAGTCCATGTTCACGTAGTCTCCATGACTTTGTTAATAGTTCTTTCATTTTGCTCTAGTTTGTCCCAAAACAACAAGTGCAAAAGCTATCATAGCATGACCCCCGTCTGGCCCCTGTCTGCCATGTTCGTTCACACTTAAATTGTGTTTTTAAATCCCAATATTGGGATTTGCTTTGAGAATCAGGACTGGGTTGGTCAGGAATGGAAGCGGTTAGTGTGTGGTGTGCTGTTTTGGCCAGATCAATGCCCTACAAACATCAGGATCAAAACAGTTATATTTATCTTCATCTATCGTCTGCTGTGAAGACGCAGAAGAGCGGCAGTGCTTTTGATATTGTTAAATGAGGTTTCAATTGAAGTTGTCAGCCGCTTATATGCCAAAAATCCTGCCGGTCTGTCTCATCATTACAAAGTGAAATAGCAAAATGGATAACATGAAATCATTTAATGATTATGTGCAGCTACAGAAACGCATTGAGGAGAAATTGACTACCTTGACATCAGAACAGCTCATCATCAATGGTATCGTCAACGCTTCCTGAGATGGAAGCAACTTCTGGAACATGAAAAGTACAAAGGGCATTTAGTAAGGAATAAACCACGACGGGCAGTGCAGTTGGAAAACAATTTACAATGGGGCTGGTGATGGGGCCGAGATGAAGCAGAGGCTGCTTACCACCACCGAATAGTTACTTTCATCTATAACATTATTGCTTTTCATTGATTTAATCAGCTGAAATATTATTCTGTGGCTGTCAAGCAAACATCCGTTCGATATTTTTTTGAATTTTTAGTGCATCGATTAAGAAAAAGAACGCGTACCCATGAAACCTCATTGACCAATCAGAATTTTGCCTGGGCATTATGTCCCCTCGCTCCTATTCCGCCCTTACTGTTGGATGCCCCACTCTGCTATCTCACAAATTAATAAATTTTACTTTCCATCATCAATGAGTCCCTCACCAACGGGTGTCCAGCCCCTCATCTTTCTATTCTAAATAATTTCTGGCCTACCTCCAAGCCGTAATCCATCTAGAAACGTCTTCCTTTGCTGCTCTGTCATGTGGAGTTCCACAGGGGTCAGTTCTTAGTCCCATTCTGATTTCACTGCATATGCTTTCAATGGGCCATATCATTAGCCGCTGTGGGGGCATCTCACGCGATAACCCCAGCCTGTTAACACTAACCTGATAGGCTTATACAGGAGAGGCTCAGCTCAGACGATGCCCCGATCACATCATCCTGCCGACAAAAATTAAGGAATGAGAAAGATGTCAAGGATGGGATAAAATCCCATGTATTAAAATGTTATCCACTTATTTTTATCCGTCTAATCGCTTTATGTAATTCCACACTTTACACTTCTTACATTATTTAGCTTTAATGGCTCTTAAAAATGACTTTGAATTGTGTGAATGAAATGTTAATTTAAAATAATCCAGTCGGTCACAGAGTTTTGAAAAGCATTCCTGAAGGGGAAGTGCTCACCAGCATCCTCTGCAGAGAGCCAAGGTTGTCCCCATCCCCTCCTCCACTCCCTGAATCCTGACAGCTCACGGCGTGGCCCAGCTGGATGAGCTCCTCACCCAGATCTACAGCCTTCACATGAACAGGACAAACAAAAACACATGGGAGCTCACGGTCATAATCATTGAGCCACCAAATATGTTGATGCTGTTAAAATAAAATGACTGTTTCACAGCAGTCCGCGGGTTTTATGACAGCTGGCATCCGTAAGTGTACCGTGAGCGAGCCAATCTCAAGACTCTGCTGAGGACGTATTTTAATCTGCCAATGTTTTACCTTAATGAGCCAATGCTTTTGGGTGATCCGATAAGAATATTAATACAGCTTATTTTGTTTGCAAACAAGCTCCATCTTTCGATCATTTCTGGAAACGGGACAAGTTCCAAAATAAGGGAGCTCCTCTCAGTGTTGATTTACCGCCCTCTGCAGGACTGTCTCTTGGCCCATATTCAGGGATTGCTATGCCATGTGCGAACGGGAGCAAGACGGAAATGTTCCTGAACGTAGATGCATGTGTGAATAGTGTAAATCACTTGTGTGGCCTGCATTGTAATCCCAGTAATTTACCGGGAACTATGTGTGAAAGTGTCTTTAGACTATTTATTACTAAATGTCAACCAGCTTCTGAATGTTCAGACTGTTTCTGCGAAGTACTCGGAAGGAACACGGAAGGCATCACCGCAACGTGCAGAGCTCTAGAGTGAAACAGCTCACCTTGCCCTGGCTGTTGTCATACAGCTTGATACTTGGCCAGGTACAAACTTCAGAATGGGAGTAGCTGCATAGTTTGGCCCGCAGGGGGCGCCACTCTGCACAATAGGTTAGTTTGTCAAAGTCATCCAGGGCTGCTTCGGTCCAGGCCTCGTCTGGCAGAACAAGAGATTCAAGGTTGTGGATTTCATACGGTCAGCAATAGTTGTTTTGTTTTTTCTACTTCATTGAGATTTATTAAAATGCATAAAACCTGATGGCTGTACTCCTGCCAGGCTACATTCAATGGCCTGGAACGGTAAACTGAGGAAATCACTCCTGGAAGAAAAAATAGATCAAAATGATGCATTATATTCTTATACTTCACATTTATTGGTTATTAAACACAAGACGCGCGTCTACCTCATGCTGCGCAGGCTGTCTTTGGGCAACTCTTGGTTGTCTCCAAAGTCCACGTAGTACAGGTCCACCAGGCCGGACCCATGCAAGCCCAGCACCCGTGCCCTGTTCCAAGTGCCATGGGCCCGGTACGGGGCAGCCACAATGTCCCCTACCACGATGGACTCTATCATGTGCTCCTGTAAGGAAATACGCAGCTTTGAGTCATTCATCCAGAAAAGCCACAGTGATAACATTTGGACCATTATGATAGCCCCTACTTGAGTGTGAGCTCAATAACAAATGCTAACATTTTAGCCTGCTGTGCAATTATCATGTTTTTTTTCATTAATAATGCAAGGTAAATACATATGCCATGAGCAGCCGCAAGGGGCAGGCAGAGTGCAATAAAGTGGCGTCATAAATAAAGAATAGAGGAGAAATGTGGGGTGCTTACGCTGGGTGTTCCTGTGGCGTACAAGCGGCTCATCTCCTCCGTCAGCTTGTCGAGCTGCAGGGAGCGAACGCCCAGGATCTGGATCCAGAAGTGGCTGGGATTCTCAGATGCCGAAACGTACACCTCCAAGTGCTCATCGGGCTGGAAGCTCAGGTCCGGGCTGGGAACTGGACCGAAAATAACGACAGGGGAAAAATGACCGAATGAGGACACAGGGCAATCGGATGACCAAGGTTATTCATTTTCATTCATTTGTCGAAACTCGAGGAAGGCAGGCTCACTTTCAAACTTGGTCACTTCGGAGAGAGAGTCCGGCGAGGCCAGGTCCTCCGGCTGCTCCTCCTTGTTCCCGGGCTTGGCAGACAGCAGACACAGCGCCAGCTCCTCGGGCTTCAGAGAGCAGGGCCCGTTGTTGTTGTTGTGGTTGACGGCCGGGCCCGGAGGCCGCGGCTCCACGACCTCACCCTTTGGGGCGTGGAGATCATGCGGTCCTCGTTTCAGGCGAAGAGCAGACGACTGGCAGATCTTCCTCCTTACGATGGTGTCGTCGCGCACCTTCTCTAAAATCAGCTCCTGGAAGTAGGGTTGGGTTAATAGGGATTAATAATGATTAGGGTTGTTCTGATACCAACGTTTTGACTTTGATTCCATTACTAGCTTTGGTACCTCGAAATCGATACCAAATCGATACCACAGCAAATCACTGATAGCCAAGCTTCAAAATTTGTATTAGCAAATTAACTAGGAACATGAGAGTGTCTCTTGAACAGAATAGCTTACATTTTAAATTAATTTCTCTTGAACATTTATTCTAACTTAATATCTCGTGAACTTGAATCTTTAACTATATTACTACTAGTTTTCTTACGATCTAAGTCTAACATTTCAGCAGCATTAAAGGTGCTGTAGGCAAAATTGTAGAGCCATAATGTGTTGGAAATGGATCAGAGAGGGAGGGTGCGACAATTTTAGAATCAAAAAGTTTGTTTTTCCACCCAACCTTGGCCTGCTGCACCTCCTGATGGGTGCCTGTGATGGTCACTTTGCCCATGGCCTCTGGGTCTTGCCGCCTCTCCCGGGGACAAACCACCCTGGCGCCGGTGGTCTGCGTGATTAGCTTTAGAGACTCCCCTCCACGGCCTGCAACACAAAGAAGGAGCTGCAAACTAGTACAAGGGAAAATAAAGGTTGACACAGCAGTGGTGTAACTTCACTACGTTGTTTTTAAATGGCACGGGGAATGACTAAAGGTGATGAATAGCGCTACGAAACCCTGCTGCTGAAAATATGTGTGTGGCTTTGTGTGGCTTGAAGATCAGAATCAGGGCTAGAGCCTCATCACCCATGTCTAAACTAATGCACAACTCCTCAACTCACATCAGCAAATATCTACAGCAACTTTGAGTTAACCGAGCATTTCCTGCGTGTTCGTGTGCAGTATTTCTTCAGTGTGGGAAGTCCCACGTAGTCTATAAAGTGATTCTTGACTTTGGTGCTGCTGGCTTACCTATGATCCTTCCAAAGGCGGTCTGGGGCACCTCCAGGATTTCGGTGGCAGGCTCGCAGTCTGTGGCCAGGTTGTCCAGGACGAACTTGGCCAGTAGTATCTGTTCCGGGGAGCCCCGCAGCAGTAAGCCCACGGCTGTCTGAGGACAGGGCCCCCCCGTGGCCGGCACCACCTGGACATAGGCTCCAGACCTCTCTCTGGCCTGGTATGAGAAAGGAGAGAAGCAGCACCGCTTATCCAAGTTGTCAAACCTGTAATGAGGGACCCAAAACTCCATTTGAATATTCATTCACACGTTCATCCCATTGAAAACCTGTCGGTAGCAAGCAAACGTGATCTATTATCTACTTCCCGGGCTCGCAGCTTTTAGAATATATGTTAATTGTTGAGTGTCCTTGTCTCACCTGCAAGGTTAGTTTTATTAAAACATTAATCTCAGCTTTTCCACCCGTCTGACATTTTACAGTAGCAGTCTGTACATTTGAGAGTTTATCTTATCTTGATTTGTTTTTAAATTCGGCAAGGCCATGCTTATTGGTTCCCTTTAGTATACTCGGCCCGACCACAAAGCCTCTCTCACCCTGCTTTACCAACATGCCCCAGTAGACGCCGCTGCCGAAATGGCTGACTATCAGCCAACGGCTAAATACAACCACACATGTCTAATTATAATCTTTACGGCATACCAGAATACCAGACCATTCTAGTTTTCATCTTATGCTTGTATAAGCAGTGTTACTTTATTTCCTGAATGAGACACTAAAACTGTAATTCTGATATTTAGATTATATACTGAGTATATTAGTAAACTCTGAGTATATAAAAGTAAACATCGCCGTAAACGTATTAATCAAACATTCTAAAATGATATAAACAGCAATACTTTTCTTAATGAATGTTCAGGTGTTTGTCTAGCTTATAGTGCACAACAAAACCTAGAATGGGGATTTTCTTGTCTTGCTTTTGTAACAGTCTTCGTGTTGCGTTAGTGTATCTTCTAAAATATCACAGACAACTTCTCTCCGGGCAATAAAGTTTACTTAAGGTTAAAGCAGACAAAACAAACAGCTGGTCAGCATGGGCTCTGTCTGTTAGCTGCAGGTAACGCTCTTACACTAACTGGGCATATAAACATACATAAATGGGCTGGTCAGCATGGGCTCTGTCTGTTAGCTGCAGGTAACGCTCTTACACTAACTGGGCATATAAACATACATAAATGGGCTGGTCAGCATGGGCTCTGTCTGTTAGCTGCAGGTAACGCTCTTACACTAACTGGGCATATAATCATACATAAATGGGCTGGTCAGCATGGGTTCCTCCACTACCCGTCCATCATTGTGAAGCGCCGCCAGCTAGTTCAATGGTTCTACTTCTACATTCAGGGTTGGTGCAGTGCTTTGCTGCGCTGAAGCCGATTGGTAGGAACAGTTTTTGTACCGCCCGTTACATATTGGAGTACAAACACATCCCGTTTTCAGCTAATTACATTGTTAGATTGGCTCCCTGTTAATCAGAGTACGGTCTTGTTCCTCTCAGGACCTCTAACGACAGTTGTATAGGATTACGTAATTTGAATAATGAGATTGTAATCAAGAATAAAATGCATGCATACAAAATAGTTACACAGCAGCTTTAAATTTCGAGCAGCGAAGAAGAGACCAGCATTTGCCAAAACATTCAGAGGTGGATATATTGTGGATTAAAAGTCTGTTTCACCCCGGATAAAAATGGGCTTACCCGTCGCCCGAGATAGGGAGAAACATTTTCAAACGTTATGACCCCATTATGCATACAAGTAAAAGTATGTTCACTTGCTCCTGCCATGCTTTCCATTGGATGAACATGTGACCAAGAAACATGTTATTTTATACTATAATATAAACTCTATATTACAGTATAATATAGAATCTGTATTAAATGATAGAGGGTTGGGGCTATCCTGAACTATACTGCTGATGAAATAGGACATTACTGTATGCAAAAAAAAGCCACAATTAAATCATAGGCAAATGGTGTGTGGCCATTTTACAATTGTGAAAAAACATGTAGGAATTGATTTTGAACAGCGCTTTACTGTTGAGCAACAAGATATATAGTTCCTCGCCAAAACACTGCCTGGTGAGCTTCCTGTAACATGCTACTAACCGCATCCAGAAAGGTGGCCTGGTGTCGTGACATATTCCTGTACACGTCCAGGGGAAGATTCATCGTGGACTCCTCACAGATGGCCAGCTGGGCTGTAAACGGCAAAATAAACCACCAAGTAGACTATGGTTGAAAAGGGAATATTTTATATTGTTACATTTAAATGGCTGCAGTGAGAGGTCCATAAGTGAGCGAGCGTTCACATAAACGGCCCGTGTGGGTGTAGCCCAGAGGCTGTATGTCTGCATGCCTGGCATAACACCAGGTTCTCAATCAGAAAGTGTGCATAACGTTGGCGTCTGATCGAGGTACGACTGGAGTTCATTATTTTTCTTGTTTACTTTTCGTATTGCTGTGTATGCTCATACATTACTCAAATTGAAATAAGATTTAAGAAATAAAAGAAAATAGCTCTGAGTGAGGAGTGAAAAGCGACGGACTTCTGTGATTGCTTTAGACCAAACTGTCACAAAAAGGTTGAACCTATTTTTATTTGCAGTGTGTCGCCGCCTCCCAAAGTCCTCAGGATCACTGATTTCCATAGACACCAACATACCGTCTCTTTCGTATGTTTGCGCGACCGGTAAGAAAGGGACGCAGAGGACTCACAGGTGGCGCTAATGCTGGCACTGCTCAGGTGGCGGTAGACCATGTAGCCCACCCCGGCCCCTATGGAGAGGCCGGCAGCGAGGGCCACCACTCTGCCCGGGCTCATGGTTCTCTCTGGAGCTTCCTTCATGACGTCCATGATGCAACGCGTCGCAGACGGAACGCGCGACCTAGACGGGACACGACAACATCAGGGCCTTCATCGGCACGGGCATCTCTTGACCGACTTGAGAGCCAGACATTCAGGCATTCTGTGGAGTCGAGTTTCGGGTTTTTTCCATGCTATTTTTGTGTTGAATAAAAAAGCATCTTCATGTAATTGTGGTGCATTCATGGCATCATAGCAGGAATCAGTGTACAATCAACTTCACTGTAAAATCTGTCAAAACACTCATGCAGCACATCCATGAAAGCAAAGCAAGCCTATAGTAGATTAATGCATCCCCAACACTGGAATAGATTCCGCTGCAAAAATATTAACAGCATATTAAGCAATATTTCAGGTTTGTAGACACATGTTTTGTTTGAGGCAGAAGGCCAAACTGCAATTGTCCCAGCCCAACAATGGGAACTGAGCCGATTTGCATGAACAGCTGCAATACCTCCAACTATTTTTCTCACAGATTTTCTCTACACATATATTGGAGCAGGCCAGTACATAGGTTGGAGGTAGGCCAACATTGGATGGAGAAGCAAGCGGACAAAACAACATGCAGACGCGTGTCTCACTGAGAGAAGAGAGCACTGGGGCTGTAGTTGAGGAACACGTGACACTTTGAGATCCCCACATCCATCTCTGAAGAAGTGTGCCAAAATGACGGATCTTCGTTTTTCCCCCCTCTTTTACAGCAAAATGGTAAACTGAGTGTGGAAAAAATAGGACCTACAATCTGCTCCCTTTAGGATGGAAACCATCCACCCCAAAGGATGTAGGATACTGTATGAGAATGTTCAGGTACTAGACACAAAACGTTAGGCAAGACAAACCACAATCTATAGTCCAGTGTAAACCATGTGAGCACTTAGCGGTCTACTATATGGGACTGCTCTCTCTTGTTGTGATCATCATAGGACATATGAACTACGCATGTGCTTGTATGTGATCATCTCGATCGAGGATTGAAATGAGATATATGATCTCAACTTCAAACCACTATTCGGCTGCGAGCATCCTAACTAATAGCACACGCCCTATTAGCGGACAAACAGAATACAACACTGAAATTAACGTTACACTTGAAGGCAATATCAAATGTAAAACTGTCAATCAACGATCCACTGGGAACTTAAATTATGATAGATAGATAAATAAATAAATATATAGCCAATATATAGTATATAGCTAATATATAGTAAAGATGCTTTAACCATGGCCGGTTTCTGGGGGTAACTTACCATTTAGTATATTTAGTACAAGTATCACCTCACGTTGTGAAGGGAGCAGACAGCTAACTTAGCCTCTGTAAAGCTACATAACCTCTACACAACACAATCCACATGACATGTTCACCTCTACGCCTTGACTAACATTTTTCACATTAACTAACCTTTGCAACAACGCTAGCCCTGCTAACACCGGCTAAATTGCATAAGGGCAACCCCGACGAGTCAAACATGAAGCATCGCACACGTCGTTACACCATGGATGTGTCAAAAGCGTTTAAAACATCGTCAAAAATGTACGTTAGACATAAACCATATGTATCTAACGCATGCGTACATTTAGTGACTAAAACTAAACTTCACTTACTAACGTACGAAGAAAAGCTTTATGTTGTCAAGAGGACAGGAGGACACGCGCAGGTGGAATGCCCAATTTGTGCTCGACGCAAGAAGCGCGAAGCACGACGCCAGAATGACATCACATGGAGAGGCTGGTTGGTGGGCGTACGTGAACTCGCGAGAGATGGTCTAACGAGGCTAGTATGGACATAGCTATTTGGTATGGACCATCTCCCGTTATATATTTTTTTGTCACAGCAGCATGATCCTTTTATAATAGTTTGTACTCTTATTTTAATGTTGCATCACCCTTTTTACATTTCTTAACTGTACTTTCCCGTCTGGGAATAATAAACACCGCAGCTCTTCCTCATCATAGATACATTTGTAAACAATAAATTATTATATGAAACAACATGCGGATGACCGTTTGCCGTTAGTTCATTGTTCATAACATGTTGCATACATAATAACACGTACACCAACATAACCATGTAAAAAAAAAGGACCGCCTTTATTTACTTCACATAAATCAATGCATAAACGAAATGTACAAAAAAAAACACATTTATCTTTTGAAAAAATACAAAATATACATTTACGGATCTTGTGAACAACCACATCAACATCATTACTCCTCATAATGAAATGACAAATTGGCTCTCAGCCAACAGTCAATCATATGCATGAATAGTTTTTCCTAGTTTCATGAGAAAAGAGTTCGACTAAACACCAGCAGCCCATGCATTAGCGATTCAAATCACAAGTTGTAGCAGACGAACTGAACATTACTAAAAGATTTCCCAACCAGAACGCTGACTAAATATCCTTCTCATGCAACATTAACAGAATCTCAGTGACACCATAAATTAACCCAAATACAAAATGTGGAAAACAAAAAATAAAATGGACAAAATTTTAAAAATAATGTACACATTGCGGTGAGTCTTTAAAAAGATAGCATGAGTTAATCTGGGGGCTACGAGGCTGGTACATCTACATGAATGGTATCACCTGCCCTCATCCTTTTATTTTTTCATATCGAGATAATGAACCGTTAACCAAATCAAATGCTTATAAAGGCTTGAGGACCGGTGATGGGCACATATGGTCGATTTAACCCCATACAAGATATCCCTTTATTTTAATCTGATGATATCAAACTGATCCTTTGTGAGTTGTGGCAACAGATGACTGTGGTCATGATACATCATATGGAGAAGCGTACATTATGGATGAATGACATCACGTCTGTGAGAGGCAAAAGGAAGGAAGGCTGTGTTGGTTCATTAGAGACCACAGTATGAGTAACTACAGCACAAGTACAAATGAACCAGGAGGAGGATATTTTAGAGATAGAGTCAAACTGCAAAATTAGATTTTTAATCATCAGCATCTGATCACGTATATATCTCTTTAGCAAACCATTTGTGCATATTTAAAATTTGTCGCGTACCAAAAACAGCAGCCGGCATTTTGTTTCTAGGTCTAAATGTTATTTGAATGACTAGTCGTTTTATAGAAGAGCGAGTAGTCAGGCAGAGAGTAAAGGCACCCATTTGAGAAAAGCACCTTCCAGAAGACTGCATTAAAAAGATTCTCGCAGTAGAATTTTATTTTTTTGCAAGGATTTGCGGAGATTGTTGTGTTAAGCCCAATGGTCTTTCTCACACATTAGAAGTCTTGTGTACAGACCTTGAGAATGATACAAGAGGTGGGTAGATGTAGCATGAGCTGTCATTCTTAACAGGGACATACAAATTAATTGGATCAAAACAGAAGCTCATGAATTGGGCACAATCTAAATCCTTTTGTATTAAGCGGAGCTTGTGACAATAGCTTTTTGTGATTATGTTATGTGTTGCCAGGGCTTATTTACAAAGCTTTACCATTTTGACCTTTTTTTTGTTTTCTTCAAGCTTTCCAGACTTACAAGAGGTAGCATTACATCATTCCCTGTAGATATGCAACAATATGCAACGACCCTAAAACACAGCACATCAACTCTGTAGGCCTCAACCCTCGATTGAGCCCAGGACAGTGGCAACAGAGTTGACACAGTCATGTACATGCTAGCATTGCATTTTCCATTGAAAAAAAAAGGATTAGTTTAATGATACAATCAAATCACCATCAAATCTGGAAATCACTCTTCTCTTTATGAAATCAGGGCAACTCCTAGATTGAGTATACCGTCAGAATTAGCCTGCTAATCTCAGCATTTTTGTATGTAGTTGCCCGTGGACCTATAATATGACTAAATGTGATGCAGTGTGTGTAAAACAAACCATGCAGAAGTGTGTATCTTAATGACAAACTAAAAGCGATCGTGAGAGTTGTACCTCTTCAAAAAACATTCCTCATGCTTCTTCTTTTAAAAAACAATCTTTCAATAAATAGTTTTCCTGCAGAGTTTTGGCTTACTTGTGTTAGGGTTGGTTAGGGTTGGTTTGGGTTAGTTTGGATTAGGAATTTGGATCAAGAAGATTGGAATTTAAATGCTTTGCAAACTCCTCCGTCAATCCCAATAAAAAAAAGCTTAAACGTAAATCGAAATCAGAAGTTTTAAATATGTGCGTGGAATATATTATACACATATTACACATATGTAATACACATATGACATATATGCTAAAGCCCTATCCGTTCCAACTGAAAGAGCTGCAGTGTGTGTGGGCTGAGGCCTGGTCGTGTACCCTAAGAAATGAGGCACAGGGGTGTGTGTGTGTGTGTGTGTCAGTGATTAACAGGTAGCCCCTTCTTATTTGCACAAAGCTGATTGGTTCCTGGTATAGCCGCAACAATGAGTTCCTTGGAGCAGAGCCAATCAAAATGGCGAGTTCATTCCCAGTTTAGTCTCAAATTGTAATTTCTGCCGCTTCTGGTAGCGTACCCGCACCCTGTAAAAGAAAAAGAGGAATGAATAGTTTGGTACAAACAGTAGAATAAAACAGCTTGATCAGTACTTCATTCAGGAGGTAATTAGAGAAAATCATAATAATTATTATTAATTCAAATTATATAATCAATGAATTGCAGGCCTTGGTCTTTCCTCCTCTCACTCCTTCTCTTGGCCCCTCTCATCCCCTCTTTACAGATATTTCCTATTGCAGATATTTTCTATTGCTACTATTCCTACCTAGGAATAAAAAGTCCATTGTATTATAGGGAACAAGGATAACTACAGGGAAACCGTTGCAGAAATATTTGGTAAACACAGATTATCCAAGGTCTTTAATGCTTATGGACTACAAACCGCATGACTCACCAATATAAAGTATACTTTAAATACTGTAGACTATTATATATATATATATATATATACTGTACTAGTATACTATA
>OOFG01111524.1:0-14360 GCA_900323295.1 Molva molva
GGTGGTTCTTGCACACATGCAGGCGTGGAGACCGGTGACTGAAGGGGAGTGGGTGGGTCACTTACAGTCCACCTCCAGAATGGCTCTGACGGTCCTGGTGAGGTCCTTGGCTTCTTGAGAGAGCGTGGCCACCGTCCAGGAGCCCTTCTTGTAGCGAGGGGCGAGGCCCTGGGCCACGGTGGCCACCTTCCCCTCTCCAGAGCTGGGGGACAAGAGATAAGGGCGGATGAGGCATTTTGGTTGAGGGATGACTTTGGTGTGATGGTAATGGTTTATATGTGCTGTGTGCGGACGGTGATTGACATTCCCATTAGCCATCTGTCTGTTGATACATGTGCCTTGCTGTAGAAGGCAGAGCACTTGAAAACCTAAGATTTAATGGAAAACTTTTACATTCATCAAATGACGTGGTGTCTGAGTGGAATTTCTACAACAAAGTACTTCCTCAACCACTTTTGAAAATTGCATTGCAAAAGCCTCTTTTCTGCTACAGAACTGCCGGCAATTTCCACAAAACTGTGTTATTGCTGTAACACAGACTTACGCTGTGTCTCAGGTAAGTTGTTGTTCGACCGATTCCTGACCCCTCCTTTCCGAGTAGAAATCTGTTAAAATCCCCAAATTATGAAATGTCTGGAAAGAGGGGATAAATGAGATTGCTCAGGGGGATAAGGAGAAACAAACGCAGCGCTAGATTGGGGTCCTGGCAGTTAACTGGCATACCTCTGGCCTGGATTTCATTGTGCAACTGGGGAGTAAACCCTTTAACAATACCGTGCCAAACGACAAAAGAACATGAAAATATGATTATATTATCCTCAGTTGTGAATTGAGTCTGAGCGTAGCATTGATCAGAATAACAAAATACAGCATGTTCCTGTTTATGTTTAATAATAATGTTGGAGAAATTTCTTTTCTTTTTCTTTTTGCAATATTATCTTGTGGTGTGGGGTATGTTAAGATTGGATTTTACTTCACCAAACCTGATCAGGGCCGCAATATTGATTCGATATCGCAAATATTAAACATGTTCAATATTTACGCTCCGATATCCTGAAGTGTGGGGGAACCCGGAGGACAGTCGAACACAGCTGTATGCAGTGTATGGATTGTCATGTGGGAAAGACGATAGCTAATCGTGAGCCACGCTGACCGGTAATCACAACAGAAACCATGGTGGAAAGAAGCGAAAGTGTGCTGGATTTGGGAAATAGCGGAGTACAACTCCCGCTACAACATGTACAGTCCATTTTCACGCCGTCTCCATGACTACATCCATAGTTAGTTTGGATGTCCGCCATGTTTGTTTACACTAAAGAAACGTTTTTGATTGCGAGATTGCAATTGAGAGATTGCAATTACTATCTGCGAGAGTTTCGGTTTGGAGAATTGGGACTGGGTTGGGGAATGGAATCCGTTAGTGTGTGGTGTGCTGTGTTGAGTTTCCTTCCACACACTAAGCGACCAAAACATTTAAATGTATCTTTATATATTGACAGGTGTGTGGTCTCTCACTTTTTATAAGTTTCAAAATAAGGTATTATTTGGTTACTGAATTATTTCTGTTTCGAAAGAAAGCAACTGTTAAAAACGAAAGCCAACAAAGAAAAATAAACAATAAAACATGTAATTAAAGACTGCTCATGCGATTTTCTACATCCGTAGTATTGTGAAATAAATGAATGCATAAAAATCTTGAATCCCAAGACTATAATCGTACCATCAAAATCTATAATCGCGGCATGCCTAACTCCACCCAATCATCAAAATCATTACGTGCAAGTGAATTGGGCAGAAGAAGGCAATATATCCACTGACAAAGGCATAGTGATCAATTTCTGTATTGTTTCCCCGAGTGCCCTAGAAACATGGTGAGGTCGGCAGGTGAGAGAGGGAAGGGGCCACTCGATAGTGGATGTTACGTGAGCAGCATACGATGTCCCACTGACCCATAGAGGCTAAGTAGAGGGGGATGCTGATGAGGGAGGGGGGGGTTGGTTATCCAACACAGGTGACCTAACAATTATGTGGAGGCCATATTGCAGCCTCGATGGCAGATTTGAGTTTAAGTGGCGGTCGTTGCCTTGCCACGATGAAAATTCGGCGGTTTTCTATAGAAACTGTGTCACGCACCAGGAGAACAAAACAGAATCTTGCTGCTCCTTCTAATCTGCCAACAATGTAGCGTGCCGTTTAAACACATTCCAAACCTTTTTACACACCGTTCCGCAAAATAGGTGCTGTACCGTCCTGGTGGCGTTCGACTGATCCACATAGATAAGGATCCCGCGTGTCGGATACCGCAGGAACCGATGCGTGTCATCAAAACAAATGCATTGTTTCTGCGTGCGGTAATGAGGGCCAGGATCTATATATAACACTTATTTCATGTATATTTATTGTCTTTTTTACTATTATTATTTACTATTTAATTATTGAGCCCCTTCCAGTGAAATTTTTAATTACATTGATTTGGCTTCTTGTGCAAGGATATTGGCAGCCTACAGAATGGGAGAGAGAGAGAGAGAGAGAGAGAGAGAGAGACTGCTTTCAGCAACCCGACCCCAGCAAATAGTGGGAGGGTTAATGATACTTTTAGGGAGTAATGTCGTAAGAATCACTCTGCTCCTTTGTTAGCAACACGGCAGCTGGTTGCTCATAGCAACAGGGCTAAGCGCTTGTCATTCGGACGTCAATCCGAACCCATTACCTGGCCAGTATTCTCTCTAATAAATACAGTGTTGAGACTCGCTTCCTCTCTATCTCTGCCACCCCCCCCTCTGTCTGTGTCTGACAGCAAATTCTGATTTATTGTTTAACAATTTCAATAAACAAAAGAAAAACCAGTGTCCGGTGTCTCTGGTCTGAGCCAGGCCTTTACCTGTTGCTTTTACTGGTGCCTTGGGTATCCTGGAGGAAGTCTTGAACCGTCTGTGAAAAAGAAAATAAACAAATCAATTGACGATCGTGCAGATGCTAGCGTTAGCAATGATTCTCGCAAATCGCTAATAAGCGTCAAGTGCTTTCCTATGTCTTCGCCCGACTGCGGTTCTACAACAGATATTCATTTGATCCGCATATGACAACAACTCAGGGGTTCTGTCTCAGAATAACTGCATATTACATTTTTGCATTTTTCCTATGGCGGGAAATCATTCAGGGAAGGGTAGCACACATTTTTACTGGGCCAGCAGCCACTTGAATCCAGAATGCACTTCATTTATTAAATGTATACATGTACAATTTACTGAATGTTGCCTCCTGATGTTGAGAGGGAGTAGCGAAAGTCATTCTGGGTAACGTAGAAAAAAAGAGCACACTGGAGCAGATCACGGTTAGCCTGACACGACAGCCAGTGACAAATTGCAATAATAACGACACACGATAAACCACAGTATTACACATATCGGAATTATAAACCCTTGAATGAATAGTAGATCGATCGAAGACATTTTGTAACAATGTCATCAATTATTCCTTTAATGTACTAAGGTCCGCCTGTTAGATTGCATGGGATTGCATCCAGCATATAAAACCTCCCAACAATCGCCTCTCAGCGAGAGGGTTGCTGGTTTTCACTTCCAACATCTTTCTTACATCCTTCCTTCATCTAATGTTGATGTCGAGAAAGAGTGCTATGATTGCACTTGCACACCTCAGCGTCAGCATTGATGTTTACTTTTTTTCTTAATGATGTGCTCAGTGAATTCTCTGTCTGGCGTCTGGTAAAATAATGACCATTAAATCTTTGGTGGAAATTAGGAAGCAAATACAGCTCATTTTCACAGTATGTTTGTACCCAATCTTTTTCAGTTGCCAGTAAGTGGCCTTACTGTATTTATTTGAACTTTAAACTGCTTATTAGATAATACAATTACTCACCTTCTAATTAATAACTGGGCTTTGCATATAACTACATTGACCAGAAAAACTATTAAGTCTAATCTTAACACTGTCAACAAATCTTGATGTTAAACTCCACGTCCTAAATGATGCCACCAGACTAAAATGTATTTTATCATATTTAGTTAAAAAAGAAAAAGCAGTAGAAATTAACACAGGTGAGTAAACATAAACGTTGTGAGAGAGACATAACTTATGCTACCTTTACGCCAACACTACACTACTGCGTCAACACTACTTCGGCACTTTAGAACCCGTTTAAACAGAGACTTTTAAAAACGCTGCAGACCCCGTTTTAGTTTCAACATGCAGGGATTGCGTTTCTGGACGGCCTTAACAAAGAAATCTCTGGTCTTACTTTTCACCATTTCTGCTCTTCCTCCGTAGTATTTTCTGCAACCAACCGCAGAGAGTAGACAATCTGCTTCCTGTTTACACCGGCACGCACATGCCCGCTGTAGGTGAATGCTCACGTGATATGTGTTTCCAGGCGTGTAGTATAGACAGAGATTATTTCCGAAACGGTGCTAAAACGCTTGTCTGGTCAGAGATCGTTTACATTATAAAACGCTGTTTAAAAAAAACAAACATATAAGTTTGGATGTAGTCTTAACACACAACACCTCCTTAAAAACCTCTTCAGCATCAAACATGTGCAAATGATAAAGATAAGTACCCTTATAAAAATACAGCAATGAGACCAAGCTCTCTCTCTCTGTCCATCTCTCGACCCCCCTCTCACCCTCTCAATTGAATACAATTCAAAGGGCCATGCCACCCCATGCTCTTACTGGCATAGGAAATGTACATTCAATTGCCAAAGCATGTAAGAAATAAAATAAGATATTAAATGTTTTAACCCTAAACCCTCTCTTCCATATGTGAGCTTCTCTTGAACTCATACCTCTACAAAGTTAAGGAGTTTGCCTGTGGACAACTCAAAGCTATTTTTGGCCCCTTCACTCTTCCGTAGCTGGCACTCCAGGACTGCCACCCTCTTCTTCAGCTCCTCAGCTTCCTCCTGCATGAGAAGAGGAGAAGAGGAAGGAGAAGACGAGAGAACGATAGTTTAATAATCGAGACAGGAAACAATCCACTGAGTCACAAAGAGATTCCCAGCAGGAGCGAGATATGAAATATTCATAAACGGAGATAAGGCTGGTGTAAAGGCATGACATCTCAGATTAAAGGATTAAAAGCGGCAAAGCGTTTCTCATGCGGAAAATGAAGCACTAAACCATGCTGGTGTAGAAATCTAAGAATCAGAAGTCATATTTGGTTCTGATGAATCGTAAATTTTGTCTCTACGCACCAGATAATAAGGGAATAAATAAAAACATACAACATATCCAGCCGCCATGTCAAATAAAGTTTAAGCCCGTATAAATAGATGATTTATACAAGTCCCACAGATTTATAATGAACAAGCTTCGCACAATAGAAGAACAGTGAAAAAAAATCATCAGAATCATCAGAATCATCCGATGACCCTAGCTGACCTCTTGTTTGCGAGGTAGATTTCTATTTGGATGAAAGAATACCACAGTGCTGATAGGGTGACGCGAGGCTCTGTTGCAGAGTACGACAAGGCTAGTGCTGACCCAGTTTCCCCCTCGCGTTACAGAGGTGCGAAGGAGGAACGACGCCAGACAGAGACAACACAGCAGGAGCCCACAGCTATAGATTTACACCAACGACGGGGTGGGGGGGGGCTTTTGTACACTTGACTAGAGGGAGGGAGGAAAGAGAGTGAATGTCCATAAATCTAGATTGAAGCCCTCCTGTGTGTGGGTATATGAGAAGAGGAAGAGGATGACGACTTTAACGGAATAACACATTAAGTCCTTGAGCACGGCAGGTACCAGATCAATAAGTAGTAGTAATAGTATAGCGGATAAGTTCTTCAGTCGCTGAAGGCAAATTAACGAAAAGAAGCACCGCCCGAACAGGGACTTGAACCCTGGACCCTCAGATTAAAAGTCTGATGCTCTACCGACTGAGCTATCCGGGCTCTGCCAACACATTGTTAGCAGTTGCTAAATAGAGGCCCAGGTTGTATTGAATGGCCATTTTGTTTGGCCATTCAAAAGCTTTACTTATGCAAAGTAAGTTGACGATAAGCCCTTTGTTTGCCAATCACAACCATCAGTATGGTCGTAAACAAAAGGCAGTCTGTATATACGTCTCTTTTATATCTCTTTTATATAAAGTATCTTTAAAACCTTTAGAATTGCATTTTGCAATTGCATATTTGTGTTTCCCAACCCCAATGTTGGGAAACACTGCACTACTACAAAATCACTAAAATGTGTGTTCATGAACCATGGAGTTCCCTAAACAGACATGGATCCAGTTCACATTGAATCCAGATGAAAGCATTTGGCAAAAAGCCACCTTCCTGCCCCATCCCTATTTTCATACAAATCAGTCACTTAAATTCCCCTTCATACTTTCCCATAAACGTTCCTACTTGTCGTACAGTCTATGTAAATATATATAGGGGGGTGGAAAGAGAGGTTTGGTGTTGAGAAGAGTTCTTGACAAGAGTTCAGCGGGAGGTTGGAGGCCATACCTTGGGGTGGAAGGGCTGTCCAGCCCTCTGCGTCTTCAGCTCTGCGATCTCGGTCTCCAGCAGGTGGATGACCTCCTCGTAGTCCATCTCCATACCTCGCGCCTGCTTCTGGGCCACCTCCGCCAGCTGCACCCGGCTCCGCAGGGCCCTGCTCTCCACTGCTCCAGATTTGACCTCCTGCCAAACACACACACACACACACACACACAAACCCAGAGGCCTCAGTTCCACTCCATGCAACACAAACAAGAACTGGAATCATATTGTTTTAATGGATCAAAGCACACAGAGCATGAATGTATTGCTGTATGTAGGACTCAAGGATGATTTTGGACGCTTCAACTTTTGGAGATAAACTGGAAATTAAATTAGAGAGGGTACAGAAATATTATTGGGGGTAAAAATATGAAGGAAGTTGATTTAATAGAAATGATTGATACAGTAGGGCTGGAACATAGTCACACATGCATACTGCAGTGAAGGCAGTCTCTGTATCACACAGAGGCACACACAGTCTTGTAATCTACCAACATACAACACATGTCAACCACACACACACAGACACGCACATGCACACGCACACACACACACACACACACACACACACACAAACATGCACTAATACAAAAAAGATTGAAGCAACTCTTCAAACTGTTGAAAATAGCATTAACAGAACATCCTTAAGGACCGGGCTGACTTAGAAGTTGAATAGCAATGACACACACTGTGTCATGGTGATAGGGGATAAGGGTGTATTTTGTATTTTCACTATTTCCCTCTTCCTGAAATGAGGTGCTCAAGTCAGGATTTAGCATTCTTGCACGCCAGGACGCATTAATGTCAGAAGATTACATTCTTGTAGCTGCCTGCGGTGGGTTCTGCTGAATGCTCATTCTGTGCAAAAAAAACTCCCAGCATGCTCTGAGATATAATGCTGAAGCTGTTTTATCTATAAATAGTTCCTACTTAGCAACTTACTCAAAAATGTCATTTTGTATATGGGGCAAAGAAAATTGCCTGCAAATTATTGATTTATATCGGCATGTCTTTCTTGGTATTATCATCATATAAGAGAGTAATGATATAACAGCATGGAAGAAAAAGGTAGTAAAAGGTACAACCACTATCTATCTATCTATTAACCAATAATCTTGACAGCCTTTTAATACCCAAAATTTTGCACTCAGTATACCAAAGACCTTGACAACTCTTAACAACCATTTCACACCAAAATCGGTATAAATTGGAATCTATAATCAGTTTATTTGACAAACTTTTAACAACACACAATTTACAACCTATTCACTCCAACAACCTTTTTACAACCAAATTCTGTATCTAACTATTATAATAATGCCTCTCATGATATATAATAATCTAACTTCTTACACCAAATATATAGGTGTGATACAATAACTATGTTTGTAAACATAATTTACACACGTATCCTTTTTACACTAAAAACATTTACAATCTTTCCGACCACTTTACACCAATACTCTTTGCGCTCCTGACACCCTAATGCAGGGGCCCCTCTGAGTCTGTTCATCATCCACAGGGTACCACGTGACTTCTGTCCTGGCTCCCCGGGGGCTACCAGCACCAGACTGTACTGAACCAGACACCCAGCGCATGGGCCTCAAAGCCTTTAGCTTAGCCCTCTCTTCTCTTACTCTAATGACCACCTGGTCGCTGGACAGCTGCTGGTTACAGGAGGAGCGAGAGTGAGAGATGGACTAACCTCTGCTAGGCTTTAACAAAAAGGTTTCAGACAAAATATTGTCAAACAGATGTCTTCGTAACTTCTTAATTGATCATACAGGTACAATCGTACTTGGGTATTTTGTATCCTCTTGCTTGAAGTTTATAAATATTAATCTTAATCTTGCTTTAATCTCCGGTGGTTTTGTGCTGCGAGCCGTCGAAGAGTGCGCTAAAAACACCACACTGAAACCCAAAAAGCACTTGCTACTGCTGTATGGTACCGCTTAACCCCGCAGCTCCGCTATGATACCACTTGACCCTGCGGCTCGGCTACGGTACCGCTACACCACGGCTTGGCTACGGTACCGCTAAGCCTGAGGCTTGGCTACGGTACCGCTAGACCCCGCGACTAGGCTATGGTACCGCTAAGCCTGAGGCTCGGCTACGGTACCGCTAGACCCCGCGACTAGGCTATGGTACCGCTAAGCCTGAGGCTCGGCTACGGTACCGCTAGACCCCGCGACTAGGCTATGGTACCGCTAAGCCTGAGGCTCGGCTACGGTACCGCTAGAACCCGCGACTAGGCTATGGTACCGCTAGACCCCGCGGCTAGGCTATGGTACCGCTAAGCCTGAGGCTCGGCTACGGTACCACTAGAACCCGCGGCTAGGCTATGGTACCGCTAGACCCCGCGGCTAGGCTACAGTACTGCTTAACCCACGGCTCTGCTACGGTGGTACTTGACCCTGCGGCTGGGATACAGTAGAGCTAGACCCCACGGCTCGGCTACGGTACACGGTCACGTTAAAGTCGCAATGTGTAACATTTCAACTAGCTCGTAGCTTCAAATAACCTGGACATATCTGTTGTCAGTGCTGATCGATAGTGATTTCAATAATTGTATCAATTAAATCACATCCTATAACTGATATATTCTACGCATTAAAATGCTAGCCAGCCCGTATCTCTCTATGTTTACAATGGAATACAATTGTTTTCGATGAAAACATTCAAATTTGTTGTTGTTTATCTAAACAAATGAGATGATAGAAAGTAGTTGCTAAAACCTGCTATGAACCAGTTTTGCTTTGGGTTCGACTCACAGCATGAGACGCCATGGTAACTGAACTGAGATTGGTCTAAGCTTGGTATGTGTGCCCGAACATTCTGGCTTTCCCTGAATTCTGACTTAACATATCCGGTTAACTTGGAAATCCAACTTCTTGAAACAGGGCCCAGAACAGAGCAGCTGTCTGTTGGCATCAGATAATGATTGCTCTCAGCCGGTGTAAGATCAGGTCTGTATCAACTCATCACGACAGCTTCAGACTAGGTCGGAAGGAAGGGCTCGTTGGAGAGAGAGAAGGTCAAAGAGAGAGGAATAGCCATATGGAATGAGAGAGAGAGAGAAAGAAAGAGATGGAGGGTAGGTTGAGGAACACTGACATTGAGGATCCTAGACAAAGACAGACAGATGGAGAAAAATATGATACCAAACCCAATTGTGCAACGCAATTCAATTAATTTAAATTAAATTAAAATCAGTGAGCAGAACCTGCGTCATTGTATTCTTAGAATTCAGAATCCATGAAATGATGCAACCACTCAAGCAGAGACAGTTTTTCATGACTCAATGACATTTTTTTAACTCAACTCACAAATATGAATTTATTGATCTTTTTTTTCATTGTATAATCCAGGCCATTGTCGCTTACTGGCTCAATCAAGTACAAAAACAACATTTGATTTATTTTTCAACGGAAACAAACAATGAAACGACTTTAGGCAATACCAGTGACAAGGTCAGGTTAACAGCTCCCAAGTTGGAAGTTGCATAACCGCAAGGTTGTTCAAAGAAATATGGAAATGACACCTACAATCACCTACAAGATACTGGGAACCAGCATTCCCAGATTCATGGCCACACTGGCTGCAGGTAACAACCCCACTGTCATTAACACTATGGCTCCCACAGTGCTTTGAAAGAAAGGCTAGTGTAGTTCACTAGAATTGTGAGTGATGGCTAATGGATAGGATACACGTAAAGTGACACTGAGATGCTAGCCAAAAGATAATGAAGTTATATATGCCTTTGACGAAGTAGCATATTTATCAAGCTACTGTATGGAACGTGATATTCTCTTAGCATGAACGGCAGTTCAATTCAACACTCAATTATACGAGCCATGCATTGTTGTAAATAGTGTTGCGGTGTAAGCTAGCCGTACATCTAGAACGAATGAAATTAGATAGCACTAACATGAACCGTATCTTGAGAGCAAGAATATATTCAGTTATCATCGATTTTTTTGCTGTAGGGAAAGTCCCAGTGGTGTCAGAATAGCTACAGAATTCTTGTCCATCAAATTGTCTCAGAGGGTCTTGGATTTTTATGAGATACTCTGTTGACAAGTCTAAAGTTAGCATCCTAACCATTTGCTACATTCAATTTGCATAAAGAAGGATCAGCGAAATAAAAGATAGCGTAGTATATTGATGAATGATCCATGGGTGCAAATCTTTTATTTTGCGATACTTAGGATGCCACTATTTTAACACAGTCAAAATGGGCATCACAATATTATTAACATACCATCCTCTTTTATGGTTGCCTTCTAAGGAACAAACCTTGCATTTAACTAGCAGTGTGTTATTAGCATTTTACTATGTATCAGGTAAGATATTGTTGAGTTTTTAACGTCCATGGTGGAGACCAAGAGCAGAACTTGAAACGTCACACTCAGGATACGGTTGAGAGCTTGCGTGGGAATCAGAAGTCAGTCGAAATGGAGCTTTACTGCACCTGTAGCTAAATTTAGCCGAGGAGGACGGAAAACTTTCATATGATATCAACACACACATACACACATTCCTATCTGCAGAGAGATCTTCAAACACACTACCCACACACACCTCCACCTGCTCTCGCTATCCACATCCTAGATTAAATCCCCATGGATGCTGCTTAATCTCCCAACACACACCACCCTCAGTTTAAAGATGACACATTCACACACACACACACACAAATATTCTGAGCTCGCTCATGACTTAGTAGGTGTTGTTTTATATTTGGTAGATTCCGGCCATCTGCTCTGATTGGCGGAGATGAATGAATCCAAAGCAAGTCTGACTCCATTCTATCTATACTCTGTGTTCTTAGTTGAAATAACCTCTATTGATATCATGAAAAATATGTATTGCATACCCCATATCCAGTGTTTCCCATACATTGATTTATTTGTGGCGGCCTGCAATAATATCATCATTGACCACCACATATTGATTTTCCTCTCCTATTTAAAATGGTTAAATCGTATTCCATTATGGAGCTGCATACAGGGCATCGCTTCTCTTTCTCACTCACCAACACACTGACAACGGATCGTCTGTGAATAGCCCCTCCTCTCCATGTGCACTCTAAATCAAAACATGATCATGCGTGAGAGGAACGATTGCTGTTGGCTTTTCCCGCAGAGAAGACGGATGGCCGAATTCC
Organism: Molva molva; assembly: GCA_900323295.1. Taxonomy (NCBI): domain Eukaryota; kingdom Metazoa; phylum Chordata; class Actinopteri; order Gadiformes; family Lotidae; genus Molva; species Molva molva. The sequence goes on from OOFG01111524.1 coordinate 11,679, forward strand.
TTGCTAGGAGTTCACGAACGGTTAGTATCATCAACACCTCTGCCCAGATTTGTCCTGAACTGATGCATTCAAGTGAACTCTGATAAGCTAGTCTAACTATGTTCTTAACACAACGCTGCCCATCTTGAAGACTCTTCAAATAACTTCTCAGCAAGCATATGGGGAGCCTAGCTAGCTAAGGATAGCTATAAGTTAGCGTAAGAATACAGCAGGGTTGACGAGGTTAGCACGCTGTGCATAGCTTCTAGTCAATATCCACTGCTCATTTGTCACAAAGTGCTTTGTACACAAATATTTGCAGTGGAGGACCTCATGTACTGTAATATTAAGTAAGTAATTTAAGTGTGGGTGTGCCTCCCCCCCACCCTCGTCAGCTACCACCACAAATATAATCTAATTTTGTTGGAAACACTGATGTCTCATTCTTCTCATTTGGGTCCCCCATAATGAAGTCTATCATCTCCTTCTATCTCTATCCATCCCTCTTTCTTTCTCACACTGCCATGTTGTCTCTTCCATACTCGTGGATGCTCTCTGTCCCTCCCGCTCTCTGTCCCACCCGCTCTCTGTCCCTCCCTCTCTCTGTCCCTCCCTCTCTCTGTCCCTCCCTCTCTGTCCCTCTCTTTTTTCTTGGAACACTGGTTCACAGAATTCAAATCACTGTTCCCCCTGCTGAGAATAGCAATTGCAACAGATGGATTACTCTCACTCTCTATGTGTGTGTGTGTGTGTGTGTGTCTGTGCGTGTGCGCGCTTGTCAAATGTAAAGCAGTAACGCTGTGTGATCCCTGACTGTTATTTCAAAATAAGAGCCCCACACTGTGTGACCTATATCCTGTGTTTCTCTGGGATCTTAAAACATATGACATCGCCGCATGGGGTGTTAAAATCACTTAAAACCACTCACGTCTCCTTTCCTCCCATAATGCCTTGCTCTTTCTCAAGTTTCTGCAAATGTCCATGTGTGTGCGTGGTGTGTACAGGTGCACACATTTGGGTACAGAAAAAAACGGCGGATGTGGGCATGTGTGTTTCCATTCAAGTGTGTGAACAATGGCACCCTGTATGGGTCGCATGACCTCTGAATCTCGGGGGTCTCTAGTCTCCCATTATTGGAATGAGTCAGGCCAACACACTCTCACTCGTGCACTAAGGAAAGGAGCTATAACGGATAATACCATAGACTGTATGGATAATACACACTCAACACCGATTTAATCCAACATATATTCAAATGTAACAGCATCCCCTGTGATACGCCCTGCACGTATCAATATACACAGGCAGAGAGAAGGACGGCTACCGGAGAGAAGCGGGTGTTGTTATAAAGCTTTGACATTTCATTGGTCATTATTGTATTGGATGTGTATATAGAATAAATAGTCAAACTGATTTTTCTGCGTGTGTCTGGATAGTTTATGAAGATGGTGCGGTCGGCAACGTTCGCGTGTAGGCTAACGTTACATGGCAGATGCTTATATTTGTAGCCTACTTTTTGTTTCGTGTGATGTGGCCTATTAACCTGGCATGCAACCGCGTTGCCCATAGGCTATCACTTTAAAGGCTGCAGGTCTCGTTTGTCATGATTTTAAGTAGTCAACCAAGTCGGCGATAGCCTATGGTTACATTCATCATTTATTGGGATTTATTTAGTGGAGGTATCCCTGGAGGATACCTAATAGATATATAGACACACACATATACAAACATACACACATACATACATATGTATATATATATATATATACAATGGACAAGGGCCATTTTTGAGGAGACTAGATATAGTGCACTGCAGCCCTTAGCGCTGTCTCTATATCTGGATATTGATTGGCTTACGTAATGACCAAACTCAAACGCAAAAGAGGGAGCAAAAAAGGGAGGTGGGCGAAGAGAGGGACAGGAGTGCGGGAGTGGGACTCTCGCAGGGCTCTGATTCACAACTATTTAGGGCCCCAGAAGCCTCATCTTCAACCGTGGCCTTCCTTCCAACCCTGTGTGGGCCCCACACAGCTCTCTCTCTCCCTCTCTCTCTTGCCCTCCTACACATGCCACGTCAGAGTGAACAGAGACGCGGAGGATGAGTGTCTGGGCTTCTTTTCCATGTATGAAACTTAATTATGTGAAACACTAATTGTGTGTCCACGTCGTATTGGTTTTACCCTTACCGGTTCATGACTATCGGACACGCGCAGTCGCTGGATGTTATGTTATGTTATGTTTTGGATTCAAACAGTAGTGGTACTCACATTCATTGTACTGTTGTTGTTTTACCTTTTAGTTCCGAAAAGATTTTCTTCTACGCAAAACGTCTGCTGTCTTAGTATGAGTTAATGCCGTTCTATGAGCTAATGCTGACTAGGCTAAATGTTGGGCATCCATGTTAGCAAGGTTTGCACATTCATCAAATTGTAACACAGTACATACAACAGGTTACATCATTTTAAGACATTACACTTCAAAAAGCAATTACAACTAATTTTAATCAGTTCAAAGATTATCTCAATGCATTAATATGTGTAATTACACAGCACCTGTTCACACCAGTCATCATCAAATTAATTTGTTTTTCTATTTCTGTGTGTGTGTGTGTGTGTGTGTGTGTGTGTGTGTGTGTGTGTGTGTGTGTGTGTGTGTGTGTGTGTGTGTGTGTAAGAGTATATGTGTGTTTGTGTGTTTATACAC
>OOFG01111525.1:0-13488 GCA_900323295.1 Molva molva
CTCTCTCATCTGAACAGTTTGTCACCAGCGTGTGAGGGAAGCATGCACGCGTTGCTGACCGTGTTGGGCTGCAGGTGTGTGAGGGAGGGCAGGTTGAAGAGCCCCTGGATGAGGTCGGGGGGGCAGGCCTGGCCCAGCCACAGGAAGAGGGCGTGTCCGTTCTCCAGCAGGAAGGCTCCGCCCTCGGACAGACGCTCCTCCGAGCAGCGCAGTGGGGCCGGCACCTCCTCGCCGTCCAACTCCATGTTGTGCTGCGAAAACGGCGGATAGTTCGGATACGTTAAAATCGATCGAAAATCGATTTTACTCGAAAGAAAATCACCATACATATTGATCATCCGGATTGGGCTTGGTGAGTTTTTTTGCTTGTATAATTATTTTTAAGAAAGACCAAATATTTTGTAGATACTTGGATTTTTACGCTACAAATTGGTTAACGATTGATTCAACGCCTTACACGCATAACAAGCAGCGTACACACACCCAAAATATAAACAATCCTAACGTCTTCTAATCCTAATGTATATCCAATCTTAATCTCCGCAATTGCAAACAATGCCAAAAAACATACAATACAACGTACAAACAACCGACAGGATAACAAAGTCAAACCAGTGGGCGAGCGAGAACTTGAGTCAACACGTCGTTTAAAGCCTGATTCAGCAACCGCTCCTTTGAGAACTGGTTCCCCCGTTTCCCTCCTGCTCACCAGCGGGATGAGGCGTGGGTACAGCAGCAGCTGCGTCTCCTCCACCCCCATGGCCATGACGGCCAGGCGCTGGTGGGCGCGGTCGTCGGTGGACAGCTCCGTGCTGCCCACCAGGGGAGCAGTCTTCATCAGGCTGTTCATGTACACCGGGAACACCTTCATGGCGTCGGGCAGGATCAGCTGGGAGGAGAGATGGGCGACGGATGACAGAAGAGTCAATTAGACGATCATCAAAGTAGTCCATTAATTGCATTTGTAGGTCGCATGAATGCATTGCGTAAAAAGTGACGGTGCTCTGGTTGAGGTAGAAGATACGTATGTCCAGTACAGTATTATAATGTTTGGCCGATCGATGAATGACGTGAAGGCACTTACGAATAACTATACTTTACCAAATATATACTACACTAAAAGAACAAACTGAAATCCATTGAAATTGAAATTGATCAATGAATAAAAGCATTAACGACATGTTAAGTCTTAACAAAATACTGTCGTTGGAACCATAGTGTCTTGATTTGAACTACATAGTGACATGGGACACAAAACTCCACGCAGCCTTTCGCAGGACATAAAATCCCAGTAAAAAGCTGCACCAACATCACATAAAACATCTAAAGCTGTTTCTTGTATTTCTGCGCGTTTCAGCGGCCCACCGACCTGGCTGGCGGCGGAGGGGCTGGCACAGTTCTTGCGGTAGCAGGCCAGCATGTGGGCCGTCTGGTTCACAAGGATCTCCCTGACGCTCTTCAGAGGCTGGTTCATAATGGCACGGTAGGCTGGGGAACATCAGTCATGATGATCAGGACACGGTCACCCATTATTAGCCATCGTTATACATACTATTGAATCCAGTGATGAGGTGCTTTACACCGGGGAAGAGAGACATTGTAAACACTAATTAAACAACAAATGAGTTTAAATGTATATAAAAAAAATTTAAGAAACACAATACATACAATGTGAATAATATTAACAGACAACTCGACTTAAATAAGGCGTAAGAGCCAGCTTTTCGAAAATAGTTAATAACCGCCTTGGCATTTTTTAGAGCTCAGAGACATTTTTTATATAAAAATGGCAATCAACCAATTAAGAAAGTTGTGGTTGGTAGCAAAGGGTTAAATGGACATCGTTGCAGTTTTGCAGGGATTTCTCCTGTTATTTAAGGAGATGTCATCCACGGTCATCTTTACGAGGAAAGCATGTGGTCCTTGTTACCAAGAGAGATATTAATTCCACTGCCTCGTAAGCCGATGTGTAGCCATGTTAGACCAGACGTTAGGGTGATGTATGGAGTGGCATGGAGAAGGAGTGGGGGGTCATCCTGAGGTCAAAAGCAGGCCCCCGCATTACAGTGTAGGGCCGGCTGAGCTTTCTGTCAGCACATCTTAGGTATGATGAATGTGCGTCTGAAATAAAGCACTGCTTAGACGTTGCGGGGGCAAAGACTCCTTTTCTCATTATTACTGCTACTAGGAAGACGTTTGCTAAGCTTCTTGCAGGTCAACTTGTACATTTTCTTGTTTTTCCAATGGGAAGGTGTTTTATGAGTCATGCTAGCGCTGTTAGAGCCGGCAATGCAAATATCAATAAATACTGTTAATATTGAGATATGATGACACTAGAAATCGTCTGGCATAATGTATCTTCTAATTTAAAACAACAAATGAATGTCTCAACTTGCTTGGTTATAATGTCTCAATGACAAATTAACTTATAATTCAATTGGTGGTGTAGTGGAATATATATCCGTCATTATATCATCACTATGAAGGTACTAAGGCTGTAGCACAGCACACACGTACATCTTTATAACTGTTTGACATGTTCAAGTTCAAATTGATGGTGAAATAAGGTTCCGGTACAGAAGAACTATGGTGGCGAACCTCCGGTATGGAAACGCAAATCGTTATCCGGTGACCTTCAGGAAAAAAGAGGGTCGGGAATGAAAGGCGAAAGGAGAGCGCGTCGGACAGTCACCTGTTTTGGCGAAGAAGTTGATGAGCGAGTCCGTCTCGCAGCTCTTGAAGAGCTCCGACAGCTGGGAGCTGCAGTTCAGACCGAGGTTGTGGACGCGCAGACGCCGCTGGCCACCGATGGTGGTGTACAGCAAGGCACACTGGGTAATACGGACACGGGTACACAACAACAGCAAATGACATGATTGTAAAAATGTAACCGCTGGTGATATATCATATCTAATAATGTAAAATACAATGATGTGGTGCTGTGTAGCTCAACTGGTAGAGCAAAGCATTAACACTGCCTGGGTTAGAGGTTTGATTCCCACTGGGGCCACCCTACGCTGACAATGATATGGTATTGTACCACGAAATGGCATATATCAGATTATCCACCAAATGGTATAAAAGATAATAACTAACTCGTGGCTAGTTAGTATTTGTTAGCAAACATGTTGGCAAATTATATATTTTTTTATTATAGGCCTGTGACCTGTATGACCTGCAGAGTTTTTCCCATTTGTGTGTGTGTTGTGCGAGTGTTTCCGTGGCGTGCGTACCTGTATGAAGGCACCCGTCTCCTCGCTCAGGGTGTCGTCGTGTTTCAGCTCCACGGTGACGGCCTGGTCGCAGTCCACCGCCGCCATCTCCACGTCCGTTGTGTTGTTCATGTGCACGCCGCCGAAGAAGTCCGTCGCTCTGAAGCCTGGCGGGACAGCGACGGAAGGAAGTTAGCTATACTTGATGACGTTGTTTCGTGCTTAACACAAAGCTACACCTGGTACGCTTCGTATTTTACTGTTGAAGCTCACCCTGCTCACGAGACACCCTGCTCAAAAAATTATTTAACTTTCTTTCTACCAATTTCAAAATTATTGTCCGCATTAGTGCATTTTACCTAAAATGATCGTAAAAAAGTGTCCAGGTTGAAAAATCCTGGAGTACACCTTTGATATAATTCCCGAGTTTTTTTTTATTGACTTTATGTACCTGTGCTGGTGCGGACGCGCATGATGGCGTCAAACCCGATGGGCTTCTCCACGTCCTTCCTCAGGTCCCGCAAGAAGTGTTCCCCGTCGGTCTCCACCTGAGAACACCAACACAGCTGTGAGGCTGTTGATCCTTCTCAAACCATCAGGGGGTGCTGTTGTTACTGTTTCACTGAAGCCACGCACATACTTGCTGAATTATGTTCAAGCAAATGCAAGGAAGTGTGACAGAGTTCATACATAGTCAAATTTTCATCGGATTAAATTTTGTTTGGATAAACTTTCACAAACTGTTAATTCACATTAATTGCTACTGTTTCTGTGTCCCTTGAGGCCAACTACTACGCCATAAGTAAATATAATAATAAGGCAAAGTTAAACGTTGTTTTTTATGTCTGATCTAAAGTCCACTACAACTGCACATGCCTGGCCTGTAGCCAGGGACAATAGTCTAAGTACAAAGTATCCACAATTTCACTGACTGATTGTTTTCCCATTTCGGGCCACAAAAACATCCCATGTTTGGATTCAGGCCTATTCAGAGACCTTTCAATTGGATTATAATGGTTTTAAAGGGGCCGAATTTCTGGTGTTTATGTTAACGATCAAAACACACACACACACTCAACACACTCAACACACACAACACATACAACCCACCCACGCACACAACACACACAAACACACACACACACAACCCACCCACATACACACGCACGCACGCACACACACACACACACACACACACACACACACACACACACACACACCTGGAAGTTGCTGTACTTGAAGACGGAGCCTCCCGTGTGCGCGGGCACATGTCCCATGGTGGCGATGTCCAGGTACTGGCTGGGGAACAGGAAGAGGTCCACACTGCAGCCCTGCGCCACACAGTCCTTGGAAAGCTGCTCGTACACACCCTTCACTGGGTGGAAGAGCGTCTGACCGGGCAGCGGACACACAATCAATCAATCAATCAGTCAACCAATCAACCAATCAAAACCCTTTATTTGTCCCCAGGGTGAAATTTTGCTGAGGCGCGTAGAATAGTACAGTAAGCAATTAACACAATACAACTATTGAAAAAATACATAAATGTAAAAACAATAAGCTTTACACATTTTACCGGTATAATACGTAAAATGGGAATACGAGCATTCCTTGATACACTAAATGAACATGCAAGAAGAGGATAATGATGATGATAGAACACATAAAAATTGAATGGGATAGTCATAAGATCAACAAAGCGATGGATACATGTTTAAAAACAAAGTAATTAAGTACAATTAAGTCAAATATAATATAGAATAAATATGTTGAATCAGTGCATATCCTCGACAAGCTGGACCGAAACTGAAAGAAGTAACCCAAACCCTCACCTTCTCCTTGTCCGTGCTGACAAGCTTCTTGTCATCTCTGTTCTTTAACTTCCCAGGAGCCTCGGCGGTCGGGATGGAGGCGTGGAAGATGAAGAGCTTCCCGCTGCACTCGGCCGCCTGCAGAGAGAGAGAGAGAGAGAGAGAGAGACAGCGAGAGAGAGAGAGAGAGACAGAGACAGAGACAGAGAGCGAGCGAGAGGGGGAGAGAGAGAGAGAGAGAGAGAGAGCAAGAGGGGGAGAGCGAGAGAGGGGGAGAGAGAGGGGGAGAGAGAGGGGGAGAGAGAGAGCGAGAGCGGGAGCGAGAGAGAGATGCATTATACTACAATGTAAATTTGAATCCTCCTGTTACCAGCTCGTTGGTGAGGTCGCTGTAGACACATGCCTTTTGGTCAACAGAATGGTAAAGTCCATCATTGCAGCAGACCACCGAAAAGAGCACAACTATTTTCCTGTTTTTTCTTCGTTATTCTCTTTTCCCAACTGAAACCTGCATGTGAACCTCTGCGCTGAGTTGTTCCTCAACAATGACATCATGTCGTTAGGTTTCAGTTGGACGTCTGGGGTAAATAACAACCCATCAGGAAATTAAAAAGCCCAACTCGCTGAATCACTAGGGGTGAAAGACTAAAAGGATGGAGGAAGGAGGAAATCATTATTTTTTTATTTGGGGGGAGTGACTGAATTAGAGAAATAAGTTTTTAACTAACCCTAACACAAGCATATTTAACTAATAAGATAAACTGAGTGGTGTTCTTTAGAAGAATTCCCAATGGGTGTTTAAATAGTCTGCTTAGGAATGCTGTATGAAGATTTATTCTACTAACTAATTCAATTTGTTTAAAACTCGGGAACCGAATAAAACTGAATCTAATTCGACAGAGAAAAAAATGTGCTAGAACTATACGATGAGCGATGCCAATCAAGGGTTTTTCCTGCATGACACCCAATCAGGCGGAACCGTTGTCTGACCTTCAGTGCCTCCACACCAGCCTGGATGACGGGGGCGAAGACTGTCTCACTCTCGTTGGTGTCCGCGAACATGTCCGGGATCTGCTCCAACAGGCTGCCCAGATGATAAGAGAAGATTAGGACTTTTGAGTCGACGCAACACAAACACAGTTCCCATAGGGTGGAAACATAGCGGTGTTAAATTAAGAAACAGAGGAAAAGACGAAGGATCCAAGGCATCTACAGAGAGGGCTCTTAGCTTGAATCCTTGTCTTGTTTTGTAAGCGACATAACGTTCTGCGACTACTACCTCAGCTTTGATTGAAGCAGCCTGTGAACTTTGATTCATGCAATATCCTGTTTACACAATAGTCAGTAATTTAATAGCAATAATAACACTCAAGAATGCTCTCTTTTTCTCTCTCGGTCAACAATACCAAGTCTGGAGATGGGAGTTAGATTAAAACTGAATTGTTAGTTTAGTTTTATTCGGCCAAGCATGGTTCTCCAACAAACTATTGAGAGCAGCTGAATTGTTAGAGAGAGGCTGCCAAAAAATCCCCCCAAACACATCCCACCAAAATACATTCCCACATTAGCAGACGCTTTGATCCGAAGACATCAGTCATCAGTGGACGTTGCCTCAGGAAAAAAAAGCATCTGCTCAGGAGGTCGAGCCTCATCTGCTCATGAGGCTCATGACCGATTACAGAATCCATCTGAAAGCGCAGCCTTACTTGTGGATGACTGCGCGTGACTCGGGGTAGCTGACGAGGAAGCCGTCCAGCAGGGGCACAAACATCTCGGCCGTGTCCGAGACCACCATCATCTGGGGCTGGGCCAGGGCGCTCTTCACGTTGTAGAAGTGGAGGATCTTGTTGTAGGTGACGAAGCCCACCTTGATGGCTGAGCTCTCCGCGCCGTCCTCTCTGATGGGGGGAGGATGTTGGTTAGGAAGGGTCATTCAGGTTCATTCCCATTTGATACAGTAGGAAAATGCTGAAAAAACGTGGTTGGTTTGCATATGTAAAACCTTGGTTAGCAAAAGATCTTTAATGCAAATACTGCCTTCTTCAGATTCCAGCCTCCTACTTTAAACTGGTCTGTGTACGAACAGGTTGTGTCTATGGCTTGGCAATGTAATGTTTTGTTTAATATTACATAAAATATTATGTACAATATTTAATGGAAATTATTATTACCAAAATGAGAATGAAACATCTGTGAATTACAAACTAGGAACTAGCAAGGTAGCAAGCAACCTACCTTAACTAAAACCTTCAGAACCTGTGGGTCAACCCAGAGGCCCAGCAAGCCAATCTAACATCATCATCATTATTATTATGAAATATCTGTGGAGGATGAAGGGGAACTCCCCTGTGAGTACAAGCCTACACCTGCCTTCGTCTGCTCTTTCTCACTGAGGATTAGCATGTACCATGCCTTTTTCTTTTTTTAAGCAAATGGAGCCACGTTTATAGTGAGCTGAGCGTCCAATGTGGTTTCAATTGAGTTGCCCCCCACCCTAAACCACACACACACACACCCCACCAACAAGGGAGGGTGGTGAGAAAAGGCCAGGGTTTCATAGTGTGCATGTGTGTGTGTCTGTGCGTGGGTGTGCGTGTGTCTGTGTGTGTGTGCAAGTGATCGTGTGTGTCCGTGTGTGTATGCGTGTGCCTGTAGGCGTGTGTGTGTGTGTGTGTGTTTGTGTGCATATGTGTGTGAGAGAGAGAGAGAGAGAGAGAGAGAGAGAGAGAGAGAGAGAGGCGTATGTAGCTCATTTGGAGTGAGTTCTGTGGTGAGTGCTTGAGGTATGATGTAATGGCTAAGGACAAATATGGACATGCTGTTTCAGGCCCCCAAGACACAGCAAAATAAGATGGCTGGTGGGATTTTGTATTTTTTTTTGGAGGGCCCAGACATATTAGAAATACATCATCCCCATCGCTGCACTACATTTTGAGTGGTTACCACCCAGCCATCTGTGGCATTGACTTCCACTGTTGTGTTTTGGAATGCCCTTCAGGATGGGAGTTGGCAGGTGGAATGGCATTTCTACCATCTTCTGCTACCTTGGCAAGCTTTGCGTGTGATTTGCCCACCCCCTGAGCAACAATTTTCTACAGATGAGATACTTCAATACCTGGACGTATTGGCCCACACCCAACACCACTCATCCAAACCCCTACCCTAGATCCCACGGGTGGGACCTCTTTATTTGGCAAGTCAGGAATTTCACCCTCTGTTCCTATATTGTTACACATACTGCTATGTCATGCAAGGTTGAGGGTGGGGTCAGGGAGCACCCAGAAACCCACACATCGTAAGCCTGCGAGTTAAACCGTAATGACATCAATGTGTTTGTTTACTATACTGCTATGAATTATGGGTAAGGTCTACTCTAGAGCAACAAATTTACTTTTGACTTTAACAATTTCGCAAGGCTGATCACTTGTATGTATGCATATATATATGTATGTATGTATGTATGTATGTTAGGGATGGTAAGATTCACCGATTCGCATCGGTGCACCGGCGTAAAAGTTGACGATGCGATTGCCCGATTAAAAAAAGTGCACCGGATACAATTTGGGATGATTTGGCGATGCATCGTTGCATCAGTAAAATCCGATTTATGTATATAATTATTAGTAGAGGCCCTATGCCTCTATTATTTAGAAATGTTACCAATAATTTTATACTCCTCTGTTTCTCAAGCGCGCTCTCGTCTCCACTGCTGTCAGTGGCCAATTACGCTGCTACGGAGGCCGAGGCTGGTCCGGGTACGTCACATGAGATTAACATGGAGGAGGAAAAGCTACACGTTCCACCGAATTCTTACAAAATCTAAAGTTTGGCCTCACTTCGGATTTTTCAAGAGAGACGGACAACTTGACAAGACGCATGCAATTAGCAAAAAGTGCACAGGCTAGCCCCAGCGGTACCGCTAGCAAGACTGGTGAGCAAAGTATCGCATCTTTTTTTTCTAACTCGTGCGTTCTAACTCGTTCTAAGGCAAAAACCGACGCGATCGCCTGTTTGTGAAAGTTTTTTTTTATTTTGTATTGTTCATATAGAAACAGCACCACTGCTTTCTGCTTATTGCTGAGTTAGCCTACCTGCTGTGTTAGGCACATCCGTCTGCTGGCAGTAGTTACAGCACATTGCACTATGCTTCATGGTTAATCCTGATCATTCTTAAATTGTTCAACTGTTAAATGTGTGAGGTGTTATAAAAGTGTAACTGGAGACAGTTACACTACAAAGGACTTTGTGAAAGGGACAAGTGTTTTTTAGAGGTAAAAAAAATGTGAAATAAATATGTGAAGTAAAAATTGGACTTTTTTAGTTAATTTATGATTTGCTGTTTGCTTAAGAAGAAAGAAAAAGAAAACTAGGACTGCAAGCAGTCACACAAGGTATTCACAGCCCATGCACCGCCTATCCCAGCGGCCGCCCTTTTCAAGCGAATCACGGGTGTAGTCATTACTCCTAGACGCAACTATGTCTCCAACTATGCTATCGACACACATTTTTTACACACATGTTCAGGAGGGTGGCCTCTATTTGCATGGCACGTTTCTGCTTCCTTCTGAAGCTGACTTGTGGTTGATAGAATAATGTTCGCAAATTAGCATATATTGAATTTGCCATAACTCGGCCGTTTTCTACACAATCAAAACCATTTCAAGGAATCTGAATCAGGCAAGTAGACCATAGATCATGAATATCTCTTTGTCATTTGAAGCTATGGTTCTGAAGAAGATTTTTGAATTTTTTTCGAAATTTTGACTTTATAGCCAAATCTATCCTGACGGACATTATGGGTCCCAATGGCAAAAATGTAAAGCATGCAAAATAAGGCATGTACAACAAGTTTCATAATTTTTTATCAATCGGGGCGGCCATGACGAGCGTTTAAATAAGACCGGAAGTTATAGCGCCCCCTATGGGAATCTCGGCACCAAACTTTTTGGAGACCTGTTTACCGGGGTTATGTATATATCCCCCAAATTTGAAAACTTTTCACCAGTCCACCGCTGAGATATAGGCGTTACCAATCCAAAATAATAATAATAGCCAACCGCTAGAATAACAATAGGTATCCATAGATACACTGTGAATACCTAAAAATAAATAAAATCAAACTCTGTACCATATTGAATTGCATAGCATCATATTATTTTGCATCGCGTTGAATCGCATCGTATCGCATTGAATCGCATTGTGTTGATTCAAATCATGTCGAATCACACTGCATCGCAATAGGGGTGAATCGTATCGTATCCTGTGGTAGTTGCTTCCTATGTATCTTTAATGTATCGTATCGTTGGCAATGCATCGAGATGCGTATGGCATCGGGCCCAGTGATGAGATGCACATCCCTAATGTATGTATGTATGTATGTATGTATGTGTATGTGTGTGTGCATGTGTGTGTGCGTGTGTCCTCCTCTACCTGGGCAGGTTGTCCAACAGAGTCTTGAGTTCGTCACACACCAGTCTGACCAGGCCACTCTTGATGTTGGTGTAGGACACGTCGATCATGAAGATGTAGGCGGGGGGGCTGGCTGGCTTGTTGTTCTGCGGGAGAGGCCAGAGACACACTAGTTAGATAGTTCTTACATAATATATGCATTTAATGACGGCACTGTATGGTCGATTAACAGATAAAAAGATGAGATAACACGCAAACAACCTGAAATATTCTCCATCGTCATTGTAAATATTAGGTGTGTTTAAGGGGTTATTCATCTACCGAGTCAGTTCCCTTTATCTTGTCAATTTGTAGGATACACCAAAGTAGGTTTTAGTTGTTGGATCTACTTATTTTGGGTTTTAAAATATAATGCGTTTATTTATTTTATCAAAATTGTGCCAGTTAGCCTTTGAAAGAAAATACACATAGCATGCAACAAAAGCATTCACACTCTATAATCCTACATAAACCTCACAGCCACATCTCCAGTCATATTCTATGAATCAGAAGCGCCTATCTAGCTTGGAGTATCTCACAAATCAGACTTTAGATTAGGCCTTCTAATCCAGAATCTTATGGCAGACTAGCTAAAGTCTAGGTCACCGGGGCATTTCATTTTCTTTCGCTTCATATTTTTTTCGACCAATCATGTCGCTGGAGGCGGGGAGCTTGTAAGTGTGAAATCGGTTATTAACAGCAAACACAAACTCGGCCATAGGCTGGCAGTAGTAAACTGTAAAAAAGTGTCTGTAAAGGTTTCAAATCAGCACCATGTATTTGGCCATTGTAGAAATACACTTATTGAAAGCTTCATCCATGAGTTTTATTCAGTAGAAAATCTCTAATGAAACAGGAAAGAAGATAGCTTTTGGTCCCCTCCCCCCAGAAGTTCTGCTAGAACATAGTAGGGCTGCTGGGTCTGATACTGAGCTTGGAGTATTTAGAAGAGACACGGGGACATCTCTGCATTCCAGGAACATGAAGGGAGTGGGGGGGGGGGGGAGAGACCCTTGTTATCTTTCTTTTTCTCTCCCAGTGACTCGTCTAGATATTAAAAATGTCCGCACAAGCAGACCAAAGGGAGAGAACGTCTGCCAAGCAATCATTACCCCTACAACCTATACACCGTGGACCGCACACTGATCTCTTTGTCTCTGCGGCAAGGGGTATTGAACCCTCTGCCAAGGTGCACATCTTAATGCAATAGCTGCCAAGTACAAAAAAAATGATCCAACGGTGCCAACAGCACATTTCAGAGGCCCCTCAAGTAAAATCGCTGATTGTGATTGGTGGAAAAGCTAATGACTTGTATGTGTCTAGAAGGCACACAGTATTCCCTATTTAGTGTCTTGTGATTGTTTGTTGCTATACTTAAAACACTTAAGTATAGAGACCGCAAGACTTATATAGACCGGGTAGATTTGAATGGCTAAATATGGTGTGGAGGGAATCTTGTTTATCAGTGTTGCGCCTTATGAGATAAAGTTATAGCCTTGAAACCGAATAGTTTATGGTCAAATCCCTGCAGTGCATGGCTGTTTCTTTTGTGACAACTACTGTTGATGTTTTACTCTAGGATAGATTACAGTTAAGTAAAATGTTATTAACATTTGCATTTATTTATGGAGACTAGGTGATTAGGTTCAGGAATAAAGTTTGAAAATGTTAAGTGTAGGTATCAGGATGAACGGAGCTGGTTGTGTCTAATGAGGCGTGATTTAGGCTAGGGTTAGGATCAGGAACAGGGTGTGGTGGTTAAGGCTGTAGTGTTAGGACATGATTCTGACCAGGTGAGATAATGCCTCGCCATTCAATTTGCTTTGAATTATATGGCATGAGAAATTCCTCTGAGGACAAAAAACGGTAATTGAAAAGGGAATATTCTGCCATATATAATGCCAATTTCAACATTTTGGTTTGTCTAGCTTTGAGGAAGCATATATACTTTTTTAAATTAGTTATCAGATTTTTAATTACCTCAGAATGTAACTTTATAGTCCATTATTTGGAATATATGTAATTTGGTGGATGCTTTAGTGGATGCTTTTACCCAAACTGCCTTACATTACATTGCATTTATTTAGCAGAAGCTTTAGTCCAAAGCGACTTAGTCAGTCAACGATGAAGATCCAACCCAAAAAGTGCAAGAATAATTTGAGTACATAAAAGTACAGTGCAGTGCAGTTACAGTCCAGTGACTGCAGAGATCCTCAGCATGGGTTAACCCAATGCCACGATGGTTCCAGGGAGATGGACCGTACTACCTTGCAGTAGTCCAGGGTGGCTGAGAACTCATAGGAACCCAGGGACAGCTCCGGTCTCTCGTAGAAGTCCATCCGCCGGCCCATGTGGTCCAGATGTTGGAAGTAGAACACAGGCACTGTGGGGGAAGGAGAGCAGGATGGGTTATAATGGAAAATCATGACCAGTAAGATGAGAGAGTTGGGGTCAATGCATTCAGGGGAAATTCAAATGAGCCAATCACCAGCTAGCGACCTCGATTTATGAATTAACTACATCTAAACGTAATAAATCTAACAAAGTACCATGTTTGATATTGTAATCAAAATTTGAGGATTAAGGAAATGAATCAATGAATTATACAATCATCATTACAATTCACAATTATACAATCAATTAATACATTTAATGTTTGATTTAAAACATTTAAAAAACAATATTCCTTACTGAACTCAAAACCTTTGAGACAAAGTGTTCCTTCGAAAGAACGATGGAACAAAATAAAGATGGTAATCTCAACGGACTGGCATGACCATAAACAATAATAACGAATACAATTCCATATTTAACTCAAAAGGTCTTTGTTTTATTTGCTATGGAGAAGGAAAGCTGGACAGATGGACGTTACATTACCTTCGTTGACACAGTTGCAGAAGCCACATTGGAAGCGTCGGCCTCCGTCGATGAACTGCATGTAGGGACACATGTAGGCCTTGCAGCGGTTGCAACGGATGGGCCCCGTCTCACCGTGGTTGACTAGATAAAGAGGTGTC
>OOFG01111526.1:0-10284 GCA_900323295.1 Molva molva
AGGGGTCTTGCGTGGTACCGTAATAACCCCTGTGAGCTCATCAGAGCTGAAGTGGCACTCCTGGCCTCGGCTCAACCAACCGGTCCGCGGTCGGCCCATGGGCAGGCAGACATTTTGATAACACACACACACACACACACACACACACACACACACATCTTTCATTTGATTGTGTAGTGTGTGTGTTTTTTTATGATTCCTGTTTTTTAGGTCAAGCGTGCGGCTTGGGTCTGAGGCACAGCTGGATCCAGGCTTGTTTGTCACGTGACCATGCGGGGGGAAGGGGGTGCATTGTGTGGATAAGAGAGCAATAAGAGAGAAAGAGCAGCAGATCAGAGACTCCCTGCGGAGCCCTGAGCAGCCCCACATTAATCTGCCTTGCCCCACTTTCAGGTGGATAAGGTCTATACAAACACACAAATTCAGCCATCTCCGCCGCCACCTGCTGTTGTGGTTGTTGTGGTGCTATTGTCGGTGCTGGGACAGATGCTGTTAGTGGTGCTGGGGCAGGTGCTGTTGGTGGTGGTGGGGCAGGTGCTGTTGGTGGTGGTGGGGCAGGTGCTGTTGGTGGTGGTGGGGCAGGTGCTGTTGGTGGTGGTGGGGCAGGTGCTGGTGGTGGTGGTGGTGTGTTTACCTGGTCGTGGCAGATTTCGTGCAGCTTGACGATGTTGGGGTGCCCGTCGCAGAGCTTCAGGGCAGCGATCTCCTTCTGCGTCTGGGCCTCCATCCTACGGCAGGGCGAGAGGGACAGCCAGCCAGTCAAAGACACACACCATATAACTCTCTCTCTCTGTTGCCTTCTCCCTTGCTCGCTATGTCTCTTGCTCTTATTTTAGACCATGCTTAAGGTGTCATTAGTATTAAATGCTGTTTGGTGGACACTTCTATCTAAAGCGGTATTGCATATGTTCTTAACATAGATGGGTGTCCCCTGGTGGGAATTGTACCCTTAACCCTCTGTCAGTTGAGCCACACAGGACCATGCTTGTTGCAAATCTGGGTTTGTTTAAAAGAGCCATTGAACCCAAAACCACATTTTTTTTGTTTTAAACATGGTAATTTGTCTTATATGATCATAAACATAGTAATCTATGCCATTTTATCACTGTTACTGAAATAAGACCCCAATTTAGAGAAAAAAGGGGTAAAATCCTATGTTTTTGCCATTCTCCCCAAAACACTACGTGAACGTTCCAGTCTGCTGCGAACGCAGATAGCATTCTTTTCGTGATGTCAGACTAGGTAGTCTGACATCACGACCAAGGGGCAATGGCAGCACGGTTTGTGTGGACAGAAAGTTGGGCTTTTCGGACACTTATTGTATAACGCCACGGTGTGTGTGGATGGTGAAGCTCCGTCTGAGCAGCGATTTATTTAATACCCACGTCCGAGGGTAAGGCTTCCCGGACACATAGTATAACGCTACGGTGTGTGTGGATGGTGAAGCTCCGTCTGAGCAGCGATTTATTTAATACCGGCATTTGAGGATAAGGCTTCCCGGACACCTATAGTATAACGCTACGGTGTGTGGCGGATTTCATATACAACATCGCTTATTATAACACTCATAACAGTTACACAACGACGGTACTAAAAAAGTATCATAAAGTTGGCGTGGGTCGTAACCATGGGGATAACACGCCCCCCTCTTTCCTAAAACTCTCAGCCCAAAACGCATTTTTTAAATCTCTAATTGTTCGAATTCCAGGTGAAACAGTGGGCTCACTGGCTCTTTAAAGTTGAATCTAATCTTTCTGGTGGTGCTTCACGTGACTACTTTCTCATGTGTTTAAATGCCTTACGACGTCTTTGAAATGGGGGGGGGGGGGGGGGCTAAGCCCACTACCGGGTCATTTTGGGATGACGTTTATATAGAAGGTCCTATATACACAGTAAAACATCTGTTTCAACATCTTCATAGAGGGTGGTCAAATGTAAACCACAAAACACATTATTATCCGTAGTTTGCCTGACATAATCGAATGAGCACTATTGGATTCCTTCCAAGTAGGAAGCTGTGAACAGGAATTTAACCTGCGTCCTATTTTGAGTCTTACGCCTTACCCTCTCAGCTATGGCAGCTCTTCTTATTGGCAAAAAAATTGATGTCCCTTGGTCAACATCGAATGTTATTTTCGTATTTATATTAAGTAAAGAAATCAATTTGGCTCTTATCGTCAGAAACTTTGTCAGCCAATGTTTGCGCAGGGTTTGATCCTGTGTGGAATAGGCTACCCATGCATTTACTTCCAATGCCTTAACCACTCGGCCATCACAGTTTATGTTTGGGTAGTAGCTAAATCATATTATTTCTGGTTAAATGTAATTATGTTCAAATAATTTAATATATTTATAAGTGCAGCGGTAAAAACGTATCTCACCAAGAAGACACAGTGGTGTTGTGGACGGTGACAAGCACCAAGTTGGTCTGTCTTTGTTTTATGTGACAGTAGGTTTGCACAATGGACTGGAAGGGGCAAGATTTTACCCTTGCAGTCTTTTGGTCTATTTCTTGCTGGCTGATACTCTTTCAAGAGCCTGAGGGATACACATTCTGATGGTATATGGTGGTTCTGTTGGTATCACGTCTCTGGGCAACCTGGCCATGGGTCATGAATAGTGTGAAGGAAGAAGACGATGTTATCAATATTATACAACAGATAGTTCCGGTCTGCTAATTTAATACATTTCTGTGGAATACTGCACACAGTCACTTTAACCATGCAACATAATATACAACATATTACGGCACTACATATTGCTGTACATTCAATACTGTTTTTTGCACAGCATCATCTGCACACATACACATAATAACTCATATATCACGGTTATAGTGCGGTTGAGGTTTACCAGGTTCTCCGCCAGGCAATCAACCACCTCCCATCCAGGAAAACCTCTTGAATCACATCTGCTGTCCTGAAAAATGAGGAGCAGCCAGTGACCAATGCTGTCATTAGTCACATTATCTGGGCTGCTGCACTACGTCCAACAGAAGAGCTGCCCTCAGTAAGTACACTTCTGGATGGACTGAGAGAAACAGTTCTGAGAAAAAAGATACTTGGACCATGAAATTGCCTCAGTTCTAAATTCATTGGCCAATAAGCATGCAACACAAAAACACACATTGAGACTAATAACAATGAAACGGCTTATTCACAGCATGTGAAAATCAATAACTCTTCCTGAAGAATGTAAATGACAGATGATCATGCAGTCGTCTGATTACCTCAGATAATGTGTCTGAAGAGTCACCATGGAGTAAAGCTTCTTATTGTCAAAAACTAAAGCACCACACACTATGAGCAGGATTTGAACCTGCACAGGTAACACCCATTAGATTTCAAGTCCAACACCTTAACCACTCGACCATCACAGCCTCTTTCCTAGAAATATAAATGGGGTAAATAAAAAATACCCTTAATACACAGTGAAACATCTGTTTCAAGCACTTCATTGAGGTTGGTCAAATTTAAAACACGAAACCATTCATATTTTCCGTGACAGATTCGCATGACCACCATTGGATTAGTTTCTAATAAGATGCCGTTGGCAGAATTTTTTGCGCTGATAGAAACCGTTGGATATTTAATCCAAAGGCATTACCTCTCGGACATCATAACACCTTTGTACAAGAAACAAAGGGAATATCGGTTGGTCAAGATGGATTAGCCTTTGGCCTTTGACAATGACTATGGCTTGTTAATTGGGTGGTCTAGTCAAAAATATCAGCAGACAAGGCTGTGTGAAGGATTTGAACTTTCACAGTTCCCAGTGAGTTTCGAGTCTAATGCCTTAACCACATTGAGCACCATTGGATTCCTTTGAAATCTGACGGTGTGAGCAGGATTCAAACCTTATAACCCTAAAAACAGCCTTTCCTTTGCTATCATGACAAGATGACCATTTTGAAGATTATAATGACCACATGGTGGTCAGTGACTGCTGCGGCATGTTGTCCAGAAGGATATATTTCTCATCGTCATTTCTTACACCCATTTCAAATTATAGCTACATAATGGTAATAACACATCAAACTACTCTTATTCTTTAATTATGAAGATTCCTCAGGGAAAACATATTGAAAAATATACACAGTGTATATGCACTGTGTATTTATCAATACACAGTGCACAGTTTAGCATCTTTTGAAAATGTTTGGCTCAACCTTTTCACAAAACATTCCACATTAATTTCTTTTTTTTGTTTAGAAACGTTGGTAATCAGACTCCCTTGAAAATTATTTCCTCAACTTCTTTAAAAAACATTCTTCATCCAAATATTTGTATTCAATCTAAAAGTGCCTAACATTGTTCAAATGTATGTATTTGTTATAAAACTGTAACAAAGAACGAGATAATTGGGGAATGCACTGCTGAAGGGGGGTTTCCAGCCTCGAGCAACTCATGGCAATTATGGCCCACAAAGTCCGCAACTTTCTGAGTTATAACAAGGAAAATGCAGACGTAGCCATAGGAGTTCAAGGTATTGTGGAAGAGGTGAGGGGGCTCCCCAGCAGTGAGAGGGAGGTGGCATGAGGGCTGAAAGGAGCTGCCTCTATAGCCCCTGATTGCATGAGGAGGTTCCGATGGAGTTCCCTCTTCCCTCTAGGGTTGGGCAGGTGTAGAATTGTTCAATCCGGTTTGATAATTAGTCAAACAATGAATTGTACCGGTATTTCGGATCCATACCACCAGATGGCGCACGCAACCTGGACACAGCTGCTGACAAGCGGAACATAATGATTTATGCCAGGCACACACTAGACCAGGGGTCACCAACCTTTTTGAACCTGAGAGCTACTTCAAGAGCACTGACGAGGGCTACTTGTTTGATACAAACTTCCTCAATAACAAAGTTGCACGGTTCACCTTTAATGATAAGAATAATAATAATACATTTTAACATTTATGAACAATAACATTTTTGAACAAATCATGAACTCTGTCCCATGTTTGTACAAATTATCAGTTATGGAAGATTAGAAAAACAACTCTATAACATTTTTAAATGAAACATAGCACATTTGTACTAGTCATCAAATCTGTAGAATTTTTAACAAATCATCACACATCTGTTACACTTTTTGAACAAATTATTTTTCCCATTTTTGTACAATATTTGAGTTTAATGTTGCCATGGTGTTTCACTGAAAACGTCTGTTATCTCTTTCTTTGTAAATGTCTGTTAGTGGGAAACCTGGCATTGCATGATGTTCACCAGTGTACTGTAATCTGGGGTATAATTTGACACTGCAACTCTTGTAAGTGAGTGAGTCTTGTAGATGTGCATCAGTAAGGCGTGTTCTGTATTTGCTCTTGATGAAGTTCATGTCAGAAAAGGCTGATTCACAGAGATAGGTTGAACCAAAAAGGCAGGCAACTTTCATAGCTGCAGTGCATACACCTTTGTACTTTTCTGTGTCCACAAGGCACCAACAGTTTGGTGCACCCTGATGGGCTTTGAGGTGGAGGTCATTTTGCAATGATTTCAATCTCCACCTGTCCAGCATCCAAGTTGAACGTTGTACTTCTCAGTATCTTCGAGCAGCGAGGCGTCTTCCCCTTTCGATTGCATGAACTGTTTGATTTCACCCAAGTGACAAAAAACGCTGCAAAACTCGTCCCCTGCTGAGCCATCAGATTACCTGTGTGTAGTAACGTGTCACCATATTCAGCTGACAGCTCCTCCAATAGCACCTTGAAGATCCTGTGTTGTTTGGCTTTGGAGCGGATGCCATTTATGATCTTCACGACAGGAGTCATCACATCAGCAAAGCCGGTCACTTTTGCACATAACGCCTGCTGGTGAATGATGCAGTGGTAATGTAGAAACTTTGGGAAGTCTGTGTCACCTTTGCATTGCACAATGAAGCCTGCATGTCGGCCCGTCTGTTGTCACTGACACCAGCCTTTCCAATGGTACCTTTTCCTCCACGAAGAACCCCTTCACCGCGCTGTAGACGTCAACTCCCCTTGCTGTTGTCTTCAGGGGCAGTAGTGTCAGGAGTTCTTCTTTTGTGGAGAAAACGTCAAACACCATTCGGATAAACGTCATCAGCTGCGATGTACTGCTGCTGTCCACAGACTCGTCGCACTGGATGCTAAACCACCTGCACTTAACCAGATCCCGGTCCAGCTGCTCTGTCAAGTTCCCGGACAGAGCAGACACTCTTCTAACCAGCGCACTTGCCCCCAGTTGGACATCGGAGAGAGTGGAGATGACATCGGGACCATTCTTCTTTGAACACAGTGTTTGCAAATGTCATCATTGCTCCTTTCAAGACCTCCCCATCTGAAAAGGCTTTTTGATTCTTTATCAAAAAATTCGCTCTAAACGAAGCTTCAGTTGCTTTTTATGACTTTTTCACCGGCCTTGTGAAAAAAGACAGTTTGCCCAAAGCTGCTTTTAACTCACGTGACGGTGAGTTGTGACGGTAATGAAGTCTCTCCACACTGCCAGGTGGGCAGTTAGCATGAAGCTGTTGTGACGGTAATGAAGCGTCTCCACATTGTGCCGCTTTGCCGTCGAGACACACACTTGTCTTTCACGGTCGTAATAAAGATCTCTTCCTCCCAATCATTGTGAAAATTATAAGTTTTCTTTGGCTTTTCCGCCGTGATTTTCTTTATTTTTGGGGTAAAACCCACATCTAGCTCCCCATTGTAGCCGCACTCGCTAGCTTGTCTCAGAAAAGAGTGCGCACGATATTGAACTTTCCAGACAAGGTCAGAGTTCATAAAACATTTGTTTTTTAAATTTTATATCCAATATTGTCATTGCAATCAAGTGTTGATTCAAAAAGAACATCAACACAATTAAATACAAATTTTAGACAGAGCTCCATGGTGACTAGTGCCGTCTCTAGAACCTGCCCTCTGGGTGACTCACCTGGTCCCTGGATGACTCACGTGGTCCCTGGGGTGACTCACCTGGTCCCTGGGGTGACTCACGTGGTGACTCACGTGGTCCCTGGGTGACTCACGTGGTGACTCACCTGGTCCCTGGGGTGACTCACCTGGTCCCTGGGGTGACTCACGTGGTGACTCACGTGGTCCCTGGGGTGACTCACCTGGTCCCTGGGGTGACTCACGTGGTGACTCACCTGGTCCCTGGGGTGACTCACGTGGTGACTCACCTGGTCCCTGGGGTGACTCACCTGGTCCCTGGGGTGACTCACGTGGTGACTCACCTGGTCCCTGGGGTGACTCACCTGGTCCCTGGGGTGACTCACGTGGTGACTCACGTGGTGACTCACCTGGTCCCTGGGGTGACTCACCTGGTCCCTGGGGTGACTCACGTGGTGACTCACCTGGTCCCTGGGGTGACTCACGTGGTGACTCACGTGGTCCCTGGGTGACTCACCTGGTCCCTGGGGTGACTCACGTGGTGACTCACCTGGTCCCTGGGGTGACTCACGTGGTGACTCACGTGGTCCCTGGGTGACTCACGTGGTCCCTGGGTGACTCACGTGGTGACTCACGTGGTCCCTGGGGTGTCTCACGTGGTCCCTGGGGTGTCTCACGTGGTCCCTGGGGTGACTCACGTGGTCCCTGCGTGGACCAGGGGCCCGAAGGCCCTGTGTTGGCTACCCCTGCTCTAGACGATTTTTTAAATTTTGAAAAAGTGAGAGACCACACACCTAACAATAGATGGATGTTTTGGTTGTTAGGTGTGTGGAAGGGCAACGATTTTGCCATCACAGCACACGATTATCTGACAACAGGAGAGGTAAAACGAGGGTAAATATTGGTGCGGCATTCCCAAGATGGAGAGAGCTTTGTGACGAGAGAGAGATGCCAATCTCGCATGTGTTCTACTAGACAGGTATGCAGGGGCGGTTTGTTCCATAGGGCCATTGGGCGACGCCCCACCAAAGGAAAAAGGGAGGGAATTATGTTCTATCACATTCAGTGTGACGCTAGCTGTGACTAGACAGTTTGTCCTGCCTTATAGTCTAATCAGCGTCAAGTGTTCCGTGGAATAACGCCCCGTTTGGGCCGATTTCAGTCAATTTGGAAATCGCTCAGAGCCCTCTCCATTGACTCTCATTGTGAGGCAATTTTTTCCAACTTCTGGCCCTGCAATGCATTCTCTATGGCTTCCGGGGGGCTTGCACTAACTTGATTTCGTCAAAGATAACGTAACCCGTCATTGGCAGGCTCATAGCATATAACCTACCTCGTGTAGGGGCGAGGGATCGCTACTGGTCTAATTCATCATGGCTAACGTCGTGACTCAACTAAGAGCAACTCCACCATCTCATTGAAAGAAATACCGCTCAGTCATCGTAGTAATCAGGATAAATTGGCAACTAAAGGATTAGGACCAACCAGACCAAATTTAACCATCAAACAAGTATCTACAAAGGGGGGGAAAATCGTACAACCGAAAATGTTCGACAAGCTGGTATGAGCGGAAAACATGGCTAGCAGGATGCAAAGAAGCTAACTATGTTTTGCTACCCCTGCATGCGGTTTCATCCCAATGGAGGCACGGACACGGCATGGACAACTACTGGTGTCAACGACCTGCATCATCTCTGAGAAGGCGAAGGAGCATGAAATATCTAAGATGCATATGGACAGTTGCCTGAAACCTTCAGCTTTCGGGAAGATCAACATTGCCACACACGAGAGCTACAGGATAGGAGTGCGTCATCACAACGATGAGGCAGGCACCCCAGACACAGTGACCGCCACGGAACAGTCCACCCCGCCCTGAGAGGCGGAGAGCTCCCCACTCACCGAGTTCTCTGACTTTCCCCCGATCGGCCGGGGGAGGGACCGGCCCGGACAGTTCGCCACCGCCCAACTGCAGGACGACGCCCTGAAGCACGCCTGGAGCCACGTCCTCGCCCATGACGGCCAGGCACGGGAGTCAGTGAGTAACCTACCTCACCCCCACTTCAGCACCAGGGGGGGCCTGCTCTATCGGGTAGTAGAGAGGGGGGGAGTCGTGGCCGAGCAGTTGGTGGTGCCCCGCCCCTACGTGAACAAAGTCCTTTTCATGGCCCAGTCACATGTATTAGGGGCTCAGCTGGGCATGGACAAGACTAGGGACAGAATCCTAGACTGGTTTTACTGGCCCGGCGTTAAGAGGGATGTCACTCAGTACTGTCAGGCCTGAGTCCCAGCGAACCGCCCCGAGACCCTCTGCCCAAAACCACTTGGTCCCGATGCCCAGTAGTGAGGTGCCGCTGGCGCTAGACATTGTGGGGCCTCTCCCCAAGACCATCGGTACATCTTAGTCATGGTGGACTATGCCACCCGTTACCCCGAACCCTGCCCCTCCGCCACCACTAAAGCAGTAGCTAGGGAGCTCATGCTGCTGTTCAGCCGGGTAGGGTTATAGCCCGGGAAATACTGACAGACAAGGGATCCTGTTTCATGTCGCGGGTGCTAAAAGAACTTCTCAGTCTCCTTCAGGTCAAGCAGCTGAGAACCTCGGTATACCACCCCCAGACGGACGGGCTAGTCGAGGGGTTCAATAAATGCTTAAACAGATGCTCAAGAAGGCCATGGAGACCAACGCAAAGAACTGGGACCAGCTCCTCTTCACAGTCCGCGAGGTACCCCAAGCCTCCACGGGGTTCTCCCCCTTTGAGTTACTGTATGGCCGGAGACCAAGGGGACTCCTCGACCTCGCCAAGGATGCTTGGGAGAGCCAACCCTCCCCACATCGCACCCTGGTGGACCACGTGGTACAGGTGCGGGATCGCATGGCGCAGGTCTGGCACATAGTCCGAAAAAAAAAATATATATATTTTTTTAAGACCTTTCCATGTCAGAAATAAAATCACAGATACTAGATGAAAGTTCACTTTTAACTGTTGTATTATTTAAAGGAAATGTGGTGTTGGTTGTTTTAAATTAACTCTAGGCTATACTCTAAAGTCCTTTTAGCATCCAATTATTTCTTACAATATACAAAGCAGGGGTGTGCATAACAAGCCAGAAAGGGCTGGTGTGGTGCAGGCTTGTTTTCTTGTTGTTTTGTTTAGTTTCTCAAAGATGCGCGTTGATGAGTCCACCATCAGCCTGACTGAAGACACAAATGATCTTCAGAACACAGTGGAACTATTATTCTAATGCATTGTCTTATATTTAGCTGTGTTTGCAAGCTTCCCCCCCCCCCTTGTGTAATTTGCTGTGTACTACAGTGAATTTACTTTTTTTATTGTTCTTTTTTTGCAGGATTGACTGGAAAGACCTAGATGATGATGACACATGGGGAACTGACGGTGAAGATAGTAGTTCTGATGGGGATTATATCCCATCTATT
>OOFG01111526.1:10304-20737 GCA_900323295.1 Molva molva
CCCCCCCCTTTGTGTTATTGTCTGTGTACTGCAGTCAATTGTGTTTTGACTATTTTTGTTATTTGTTTGTAGGACTGACTGGAAAGACCCAGATGGTGATGACACATGGGAAACAGACGGTGAAGATAGTAGTTCTGATGAGGACTTTATCCCATCTATTTGTCTGAATCACAATTTATCAAGTTGAATGACAAAGGATATTTTCACATCCAAAGAGCTAAACATTTTTAATAGAGTGGAGTGATTTCTTGTCATTCTCGGAAGACCTTTCCACACTGACGAGGAGTCTTAACCTGAGAAAGGGCTTTTCAGATTGCTTGTGCCAAGCACCTCTGATTCCCCCCTGTACAGAGGAGTCTCCCGATATAGAGAGTAATGTCATGTCTATGTTAACTTTCCGTTATTGTGATCCTTGCATCCGAAGTGTAGAAAGACGTAGACGAAGGTACCTGCACATCTTTAAAAATGTGTTTTTCCATATTTTGACAGAACTGGCGGAGGAACAGCCTTGCAGAGAACAGAAGAGCAGCAGGTCATCCGTCTAGAAGAGACGGTGCTTCTTTCTAGTATACATTTGAGATCATCTTTTTTGACTATCCGGTGAACTATTAATTTGAAAGCACATCCTGTTGTAATGTTTGGCACCACCATATAATATTTGTTCAAAAGATTATGTATAGAACAAAAATAAAAACATTAGGGATTTGTAATACCAATACTTTTCTTTATGGCTTTCTTCAACAAACCCAGAACAAATCTGGGAGATGGACTGTCTACGCCGGGAAGGTCTCAAAGGACTACAGTGACATCCCTGATCTGCAGGCAGGCATTTTGCAGGAGAGACTTCAATCAGACATGGGGATGCCAAGGCGTAGGATTCTAAGGCCTGATGACCCCGGGACACTCGGCCTCCTAGGAACATCCCACCTCCTCCGATTGACTCCAGTCTGGAGTCCCACATCAGTAGAGGCCTAGGGATGAACAGCTAAAAGTTTTCCAAGTGTTCATTGTGTATGCATTATCTGAAATAAAACAATCAGCAGACTGTAAAAGGAGAAATGAAATAATTAAGATAAGCGGGGCTCCAGTGTTCAGCAGGTTACATGTTAGGCAGTTTGTTTGTTGCGCTGTATAAACCCATTGGGCAGGCCCCAGAATAATACAGAGGTGTGTATCAAAATATGTTTGCACAAAGTCACTTTCACAGATGCATTTGCCTCTATGTTTCCACAGACAGGTGTATGTATATGCAAAGTACAATATTTGCAATGTTTTAAACATGTCATTGTTTAATTCCATGTTGAATTTGTTTAAGAAAAGTTGACAATTAATTGTCATTGCTGTCACTGCATTGTTTCCCTCTATTCTAAGTATTCCTGATGTTATCAACCCTTAATGGACTAGAATAATTTGCTACATAAGATTAGGTGCTGCAACAACTTAATAAATGAGTAGCAACTTAAAGTATAAGTAACAATGTAAATTGCTACACGCCACCTCGGTGGCTTTTACTGGGCTCCTCCAGACAAAGGACGCAGGGGGGTGGTGTTGAAAACCGGTTTATTGTAGAAGTTTGTAGATAAGGATGTGTGGGCTTGTGCTCCATGTTGCCATGAGGAGATCTCTCCCTGAGTGTGTGTGGAGATGGCTGCTTTAACCTGTGCACACTGATTACTCAATGTGCAACAGGTGTGCAGCCTCACCCAGCCCCAGAGTCCAATCAGACTCGGCCAGGCTTAAACCAGCCATCATCCATACACAATCCCGCAATAAGTTAAGATATTTATCACTTATTTACAACATAGTTACAAATAATTAATAACAATTTATTTGATAAGCACACTATAACAACTTAGGTACGTTTTATAGGTTTTTATAGGCAATTCACCAGCCTCAGCTAATGTTTATTCCTTGCTTAAAATTCTGATATAAATGTTGACCTTATATTGTTACTAATGATGGAATAATCTGATTCTAACATCTATCATATAATAAGTAATTCATGTTTATTCATTATTAACTAATTAACTCAATAACTCACCGTTCAGTGCAGTTCATTTTGGTTTGATAGACGACAGAATAAATGCCTGAGAGTGTCAATTCTATTCACATTTAGATGTTTATCAGTCACTAAAATAGTACCTCTTAATTCTATAAATAAGTTTCACAAAGAGGCTATGTTTCAAGAACTGAGATTGTTTGTATTTCATTATGTTTGTGGTGTCATCTAAAACCCAATTTGAGCACAATTTGTCAGAATTGTTGATAGCATGTCTCCTTGGGCCGATCTGAATTCTAGAGCCTGCATTGACAGGCGTCTTCAACTTTTGCTACCCTACTCCCTTATGGCCACTCCCATTGTCTATATTTATTTTGTTGTACAACCAACTGTTCAGCAAAGGCATGCCTTTCATGTAGAGCTGAGCGCTGTACGGAGAGCGAAGGAGCGACTCAAAGATAGGAGGGAGACAAAGATAGGACAGAAAGTATTTGGCTGGGGATAAGACACCTGGATATTTATTAAAACAAGGAAAATATTCTAGTTCTACTATTGATTCTATCGAGGCCAATAATCGGTCGTAGTTATATCTCAATGGCTGATAGCAATCCTCCAATGTCGTCCTACATTATGGACGAGGAAACCCTCAAGAGAAAGCAGAAGGAGAAGCTGAAGAAGTTGATGGCCACAGGAGGCAATCCTCGGCCTTTACGCTCCCTGTTCTTCCTGAGCCTGAGGAACCCCATCCGCAGGGCCAGCATCAACATCGTGGAGTGGAAGTATCCTTCAAGGTTAACTCTTACATTATAATATATCCAATACCATATTCATTTGTAGGCCTACATAGTTTAACATATGGAATATAATCAATGGCAAACACACCAAGCTAAATTGTGAAATGGTTAACATTTGAAAATAATTGAATGTTGTTTAGATAACATAATCCCTCTAAAATTATAATAATTATAATTCTAAGAGTAATTATAATACAGATCTTCAAGAAGCATGCAGTATGTTAGTTAAAATGTTTACCGTGTATAGAAAGACCACTTCTATCACCATAAGGGGTCTTTCTATATTATGGTAAACATTTAAACCTTATTATGTGCCAGTCCATTCAATTGTTAATCATTTAACTACAAGACAATAGAAGTCGTAGTATGTTTAAGTTTAATTTCCAATTTGAATAATATAAGCATATGGTCATTATATTATTAGCTGCCTACTTCAAACCATTAGATTAGCCTATCCCTACGTAATCCCTATAAATACATTGAAACGTATTCTGGAAACCCTATTGATAAAGGGATGATTGAATTGTACAGATGTCATAGTTCAATGACAGAGGGCTTTATGCACCAACTATTTATCTTTTCCAGCCCAAATAGACCCTACTTTTTCTTTTAGTAATTACTAATATGAATCTATCAACATAACTGTGATTACTGGCTAACAGTAATGTCTGCGTTGTGTGAACCAATGAAGATATTGAATTGCTTTTCCGATGGTTCTAGGCTGCCTTCAATTACAATGGATATTATTTATTGTAGACCGTACTAGCTATTACATTAGTCATGATGCTACTTGGGTTTCCAATACATTCCGCCCAGACCTTTTGAAATCATCATCTTACTCGCCATCTTTGCCAATTGTGTGGCTCTAGCTGTGTACTTGCCAATGCCAGAGGAAGACAGCAACAATACCAATAGCAACTTGGTAGGTCTCTGTGTTTATGTGCATGCCTGAGATTTCTGTAAATTGACTTGGCCTTTTATGATCATATGATTTTGTCCAAAGCAACAGCTTAGATATTGGTATCTATTGTGTCAGCAATAGTGTTAAACCGCACGTGGAAAAAAACAATCGCATAAACTCAAACTCCCAAAACAATTAACATTAATGTACAAAGTTTGACTAAAATAAAAAGGTAGTGATAGATTTGTGTGTAATTAAATTGAGTCACTTGCAACTAACCATGCCGCTTAAGCAAAGTTCCAGTCAGAACTAAGATCTTACCTTTTGTAAATGTCTGTGAGCCTATAGTGTGTTTTATTGTTAGATATTTGAGCTTGTAGGCAAGTAGTCACTTTGGTTGTGGCGCATTGCAAAGTTGAAAGGCGATCCATGCTGTCACTCGGCAGTGATGCAGCCGGGGACAGGTGCTGAACACAGCTGCGGTCGCCAAGAAGCACAGCGGCGCTAGACCTCTTTAGGTAATATGTTAACAATGGGTGTTTGTAAAGGCCGTCATTTTAGATACATCTGTAAATTGATCATTCACAGATCCCAAAACGATAGGCTCACTTGCCGTTTCACCGAGATGGGTGCCCACCTCTTCCAGCCTTCTCGCCTCACATGGTTGTCGTCAGTGTTGTTTTGATTTAAAGAAAGAACAGAGTATAAATAACTATTTTAGATTAGGTCCTAAATAAAGCCATAACCATTAATAAACAGCTGGAAAAAATAGGGAGGAAATTAGCACTAGGACAATTGTAACTGTAGATATTCAACCAAATCCTTTAAATATCCAAAAACGATTCTTATTTAAATGAAGCTATTGCTGGTCTAACGTTTACCCTCCAGTAAGATGCACCTCATAAAGCAGCCCTGCTTGGGCACAGCGTCCTGAACATCAGTACAACAATAAGACTAAGCAGAAGGCCTACTGCATCATTATTTACATGAACATACTTCTAAATGTTAAAGTACACTTTTCAAATGTCTCACAAATACCTTTTTTAAAGGGTTAATCATATAGTGTCTCTAAGAGGGCCACTTCAAAAATGATGAAAACATTTTCTATAACACAATTAAACATCAACAAACATGTTCAGAGTCATAATGGTTGTGCACTAACACCCACTACTGTAACAGCCATTTAAGATTCATACCAAAAATGGCTTCGAAAGAGATACATTCAGACAAATTAACAAAAAAATAAAGTACTTACTTAAAGTATTACAATTTTGTAAAGTTTCCAAAAATACCTCTTTCGAAATCCATTTTATACCACTCACTCAATTTTAAAGTGCTAACAATCAATGCAAACATTGCACTCAAAAATTACAATATACCATAAAAATAATATTACGCAAGGAATTCACCGCGACGGGGTGTAGTGGTTTGGAAAATAATGTACGACGGGGTGGTGATGGTTGCTTACCACTGCCAAAGTACATTCTTTTCTAATAACGGAAGGCCCAGGAGTGGTTTATTCCACTCACACTGTTGGTGAAACAGTGATTAGATATGAGTTACATTTATTGTGCGACATTTAAGCTTCCTGGACACTTATACATTAGGTCTTCTAAACTTCACAACATTTGGGTATTCTGAGCCTATTTCGCACCCGGTAACCTTAATCTATAACTGTGGTGAGTGTGTAGATGGTGGCTGGTTTAAGCAGCCTCACCTGGCCGAGTCTGATTGGACTCTGGGGCTGGGTGAGGCTGCACACCTGTTGCACATTGAGTATCAGTGTGCACAGGTTAAAGCAGCCATCTCCACACACACTCAGGGAGAGATCTCCTCATGGCAACATGCAGCACCAGGCCATGTGTCATTATCAACAAACTTCTACAATAAACCGGTTTTCAACACCACCCCCCTGCGTCCTTCGTCTGGAGGAGCCCAGCAAAAGCCACCTAGGTGGAGTGTGGCACTGGCATTGCTACAATAACGTTATTGGCTTTTTATTTACGTAATCAGCTGAGTTAAAATATTGTCCCAGGGTACATTGATTTGTAACGGTTAAAAGGCAGGTGTCCCGTATTTAACAATGGTGTGGTATGATATTCATTAATCTTCACATGTATAATTTATGTAGGGTTATTTTAAGTTATACCACAGCGTTGTTAAATACTGGATTCTGATTGGTCAATACCATTCTAAAGGTGTGCATTGTTTTTCAATAACAGGACACCTGCCTTTTAACTATTCTGAATCATTGTGCTACAAATCCAATATTAAAGAGCCAGTGAACCCAAAACCACATTTTTTTGTTTTAAACATGGTAATTTGTCTTATATGATCGTAACCATAGTAATCTATGCCATTTTATCATTGTTACTGAAATAAGTCCCCAATTTAGAGAAAAAAGGGGTAAAATCCTATATTTCTGCCATTCTCCCCAAAACACTACGTGAACGTTCCACTCTGCTGCGAACGCAGAAAGCGTTCTTTTCGTGACGTCAGACTACCTTTTCCGAGGTAGTCTGACGTCACGACCAAGGGGCACCGGCGGCGCGGTTTGTGTGTTACACAACGACGGTACTAAAAAAGTATAAAGTTGGCGTGGGTCGTAACCATGGTGATAACACGCCCCCCTTTCCTAAAACTCTCAGCCCAAAACGCATTTTTTTAAATCACATAGTGTTCGAGTTCGAGCTGAAACAGTGGGCTCACTGGCTCTTTAAAGGATAACTTCGGAATCTTTCAATCTGGAACCTATTTTCCGAAAGTTCTTGGTCTAAGGGACTGACGCAGACAACACATTTTTTTTTATTTGTCAGTATTGAGCGAGAACGCTGCAGCCTTAGTCTGCGAAACGGGCTGCAATTGAATCCTTCGGGGCAATAACGCCGTGTCAATGTATGTCCTTTTAAAGGGCTTATTGGAAAACAAGGACCACATTGCAGCCTGCTTCAGGGTTGACGGCTGCATCGTTCTTGCTGAGTACTGGACCAATTAGATCAATTGTTGTCCGCATTCGTCCCTTACCCTCAGGGCTAAGGGTTTTGGGCTAAGAGTTTGAGGACGGAGCTTGTTATCCCCATGGTTACGACCCATGCCAACTTTCTGATACTATTTTAGTAGACTACCGTCTTTTTATATGAGCGTTAATCTGAGCTATGTTGTGGATGAAATGCGTAACATACCATGGCGTTACACTATAAGTGTCAGAAGCTTAAACCTCTCTTGGACGTGGACATCAAAATAAACCACAGCTGCAGACAGCTCCACACATCCACACACACACTGGGGCTGTTGAGTTTCTGTTTCATTCTCCATATCTACTTTCCATATGTTCTCTTCATTCATATGAATAACACAGGATCACTCAGTTGATATCTTCACAGAGGCACTTTTTATGATCTTCATCGCAGTACTGGAGAAACGTCAGCAGCTACGGCATGCTCTTGAACAGCGAAATTCACGTACACACAAGAAGAACACTAACAGAGAATGAGACGTGTGTGTACGTCGTGGTAGCCCGCTTCCCACAGTGCCAGATTTCCGGGATGAATCACACAAAGAACAATGTTTAAGCCGCGCACGGCATTTATTTAAGAATAGCCCGGGTCTAAATTCTCGCGCTAGGGTCTCCGTGAGCCTCTAGTCCGCTTGCCGTGTCCCTGAATCCCTTCGGGGCCACTCCTCTCTCGGCTCTCGTTCCGTGGTCCTTTTTAAGCCGGTTCCGGGGTTTTCTCCTTCCTGTGGCCAGGTGTCCCCCATCTCGCTGATCGGGGAAAAAGACGTGGTGCTCTCTGCCGTCGACTGGTGGGTGGCGGCGGTATACCCCGTCTATCACAGCTCCTCGGGCCCTCCCGGGCCGAGGTTTAAGGGGCGGGATGCCACAACGTCACCTTTTATAATGCATGCGCACAATGAACTCTGCACATACATGTCATATATAATGTAGGAATATAGAATGTAACATTCTAACAAATGAGAATATACATCCTGCAGCTTTAATTTATAGAAATAATATCTGAGAGCATATAACTCTACAGTGGCGTTATACTTAGTGACAAAATGGAATAGATAAGACATACAACCACGTCAAAAAAAACAACTAAAAATGGATTTGGGTTCACTGCCAACTAGACATTTAACAGTAAATTACTCATGCCATGTTAGGTGCCTGACAATGTGTTGTGTCTGTTTGGAAAAACTGATAAAGTGACACCATCAAAAAGTAAATAAAAAAGACATGCTAACATAATCATTTTTTGTATTTCTCTCCTACAGGAAAGTCTGGAATACATTTTCCTCATTATCTTCTCAGTAGAATGCTTCCTGAAGATAGTGGCGTATGGCTTCCTTTTTCATGCAGATGCATACTTAAGAAACTGCTGGAATATATTAGACTTTGTTTGTGTGTCTGTTGGGTAAGTTTAAATTTAATGGAGTTGGCAAAAACAAAACCTGAACATGTGATTGCATAACATGTGATTCAATTTAAAGATAATTGTAAGATTATTTTAGGTTATTAAAATCCAGGAGGGAAAGTGATACTGTAAAGAAATGTATTATATAAATATATCTTATCAGTATGCAATAGCATATGATTTTATGATTTATGCACTCATAAAAAATATATCAGCACTTTTCCATCTTTTAAAAATCTTCGAATGATTAAATATCAATTTCCCTTAAATAAAATGATGTCACTCATACTGTGTCTAGTAATGGTATTTACATGATGCACCTGTGATCTACCAAGGTTGTTTTCAGTGGCAATGGATGCTATTAATCACTTAAGTGGAGTGGAGGCTCAAGTGGGAGAGAAAGGTGGTGGGTTTGACATGAAAGCACTCAGAGCGTTCAGAGTCCTGCGACCACTGAGACTGGTCTCCGGAGTCCCAAGTAAGGAAGCTGATACTCGTTTGAAGATGTTTTATTCTTTACTTACATTATTATCGTTTTTGAATAGAAGCATTGTTGAACGCCGATGTTTCTCCTCCAGGCCTGCAGGTGGTGATGAACTCCATTATGAAGTCGATGCTGCCTCTGTTCCACATTACGCTCCTTGTCTTCTTCATGGTCACCATCTACTCAATCATGGGTCTGGAACTCTTTAAGTGCAAGATGCACAAGACCTGCTATTTCACAGGCACAAGTATGCAGTAAAAAAAACATTGTAAAATGTGCATATGAACCCACAAATACTCACAGTCACAAACAAGGGTACAGATGCACTGCCTCAACTATCCTCTGAATGTACACATGGCTATATGAATGAGCATGAAAACCAATGACTATCCTGAATTCCTTTACCTTGTCCATTCAGATATTATTGCAACGGTGGAGAATGAGAAGGCTGCTCCATGTGCACAGGCAGGAAACGGACGACGATGTACCATCAACGGCACCGAATGTCGAGCTGGCTGGCCTGGCCCAAACCATGGCATCACCCACTTTGACAACCTTGGCTTCTCCATGCTTACCGTCTACCAGTGTATAACAACACAAGGGTGGACTGACGTCCTCTACTGGGTAAGATCTGATTTTGTTATTGGCTTGGTCGCAATTGCGAGGTTGCTTCCTAAATAGGTGGCAAATATAGGTAATATGGCAGCATAGGAATCTCCCAATCCAGAAGGAAGCATAGGAAACATCCGAAGTCCAAGTCCCTCGATTTTGCAACATTTCAAGGAGGCATCGGCTGGTTCCTTGGTGGGTGTAAGATTATCCCATAAGGCCGTGAGACACAAGCAATAAAGAAAGTTCTCCAATTCATCTTCTAAATAAAACAATGTATGGCATTATTAGATACATTTTGAAGTTATTTTATTGAATTGTTTAAGAAGTACCAGTGTGTCTAGCAGGCTAGCTGATGTACCTTATAGCGGAGGTTGCTGGAGAGCGGGAAATCCCTCCCGACTATGGTGGCCCCTTAGGGGAAATTGGGCTAAGATTATAATAATGGTCATGTTTTGAATTAATAACTCACAAACCGTGTAGTATTTTTTTGCCAAACGCCAACGTGGCTTGTAGCTTGATATTTTTACACGCCACATCCAAACTGCACACAGGCTTGGCCTGTGGTTAGTGTAAATTGGGATTGCGTTGACGATGTTGCTCCAAAAGCCACTGTCTGCACCTACCCCAACCAGAAACCAAAGAATCCCCCTGAATATTCACACTTAACTCAAAGCCCACTGCCTCCAGTGCCACACACGTCCTTCATATTAGGAAAAAACGTCGTCATTAGCGTCATCAGCGATGAAATATTGTCAAAATATTGCTATACACTTTACCTTCGGCATAACGCAGTCATTGCGTAATTGCCGAGAGCGTTATAGCGAGAAACTAATTATTTAAATTGTTTTGCCTAAAAAAACAACGTTCATATTTATTTTGTTTTAATTAGTGTGTACAGAAACTACCTCATTCAAACAGCGCAATGTTATTATAGGAAGTACGACACAACTAAATTAAAAAAGGTTTCAAAAGTACAACTGACTTGACCATTGTGTCCTCATATCGTAAACCTAAAAAAGAGGTTATGCTCCGCTGTTTCATACTGCTGTTGCGTTTACTCTTAGCAATCAACTAAATAGTGGGGATAATAAACTTTAACTGGATCAACGTCCTGGGTCTCTTTATATCGTGCTGCAAAATTGGAGTCCGAACAAACCCCGTTGGAGGTCGCGTTATATCCATGCGCGTTATAGCGAAGGTGAAGTGAGTGTGTCGTCAAACTTAAATC
>OOFG01111555.1:6741-16741 GCA_900323295.1 Molva molva
ACCCTCACCACCACCACCCCCCTCTCCAGCAGCAGCTTCACATGCAGTCGCAACGCGGGAGTGAGATCCCCGGCATGCATGGGGTCCCCATGGCCCACTCGCTGCCCCTCTCCATGAGCGCCATGCACCAGATGGGCAGCCTCAACGTGCTGGACCGCGCCCGCATGGCTCCCTTTATGGGGGTCAGCCCTCTGGCGGCCGGCCGAGAGCGCCTCCCGCACCAGGCCTTCCCCTGGGACCCCCTGAGGGAGGCGTACCGCAGCCTGGACCTGCAGCGCCGCATGGACTTCCAGCTGCGGGCCGAGCAGAGCCACCGCTTCCCAAGCATGTATGAGCAGGAGAGGGCGTACCGCGAGCGCGAGGCCCACGACTACTCCCACCACGAGCACTTGTTGGAGGTACGGCGCGAGCATGAGAGGATGCGACAGCAGGCGGAGGAGCGCGAGCGGATCCACATGAGGGAGGAGCTGGACCGTGCCCGGCTCCACCAGCTGCACCAGTCCCCCATGGAGGGCCACCTGCCCCACATGCCCCCCTTCATGCAGCACCTGGGCGGGATGCCCTACCCCAGACTCAGCCCTTCCACGGGACACAACGGCCTGCTCAACAGAACGCCCCCCACGGCCGCACTCAGCGCCCCACCTCCTCTTGTGCCCGCGGGCAGCACCAGGCCAGCCTCGCCCAGGCGGACTACGCCCCTAACCTCCGCCACCCAGGACCCACGAGACTACTCGCCGTCCCGCAACCCCAAAGAGGTGGAGGCCCGGTAGCTTCCTCAGGATGGACACAGAGGACTCGGATGCCTTCGTGAGCCTAAATGCCTCCAGTTTGGAATCTAATGGTGAACAAAACACGCTGCCTTTTAACCAGAGAACAGCAAATTTGGAATCCGGGATGAAATGGTATGATTGTACAATGTAGAAGGTACCTATGTGGGTCTGATTAAGCACATACCAAGACTCTTTTCAATGGACTGAATCGAATCATGTCGGCAGAAAGAAACGCAAATGAGTATGTTTATAGCCGACTTAAATATTTGATAATTATTAATATATTAATCTGATACCTTTTTTTCGGCTATGTGCGAAAAGAGAGGTCCTCACATGGGTTTGTACATTTTCCTATCCTTGTTCCATGTATAGGTATCACTTTGATGACATGTATGTAATTTGTGCTCCAGTGACTCCAGTTTTGTTTGTTTTTCCTTGATATTTATCCCAGTTGATGGTGAGACATATCTATTATGGCCCACGGAAAGGACTGGATGTTTTTTGTTTGCGCCTTCTCAACAGTAATTTAACCTTGTGCTACCAAGATATCCTCAACAATGCCAATGTACACTGTTACATTACCGATTTGTTTTCTTGATTCGTTTTGCCTTCGAGGTATGCAGATGCAGATATATTATGAGGTCTACGTTCAGTCTGTAAAGCAAACTTGTGTAAATAACTTGTTGATATCTCCTCGCTGCAAAAATGGCCATGTAAATTGATCAGCCTTTTTAAAATATTTCTAGAAAAAGAAAACTCAAATCAAACATTTCCCTGTTGAAAGCCATGGTAACGGATAAGCCTGGTCGTTGTCATGGAAACATGGTGAAGGAGTGTCCTACAGGGGCCTGGAAGGATCATCTGCAATCTATGCAAAGCGACACGCAAGGCATCCTAAGGGTAGAAAACCTGGATATTACGATGATGTTGGTGACAATTAAAGGATCTGCATCAACTTTGATTTTTATTTGCCATTGGAAATACATGGAGATATAAACCGAGAAGATTTCCAAGTCACAAAGTGGACCAGGTGCGCAAAGCCTCAAGCAGAACGGAAGAACACTTTGAGTGGGCCGCAATAGGACTTTCTCTGTCAACCTTGTGGTGTTGTGCAGTTGTTTTTCTTAGACTCTTGTATACAAAACCAGTAGAGTTTTAGGCGTGCAAAAATGAAAAATGAACATTCATGGTTTAAAAATGTAAGGAATAAAGTTTGGACCTAATGTCTGACATGCTGTTCGCTAGTCCTTTACTCTGCTGCTGCTAAGTTCCTCTTGTGAAATTCATGTGGCCGAAACCTTCTGAGCGATATGTTGATTTACAAATAACATATAAGTCGCTGGAGGAGACGGAGCTTTATGGGTTTGCCGATAGTACTTTGGCCTCGCCCCGCCAGCGTTACTGTATTTGCTCATTTTGTAAAAAGCTATTACTTTAAAATCATGGAAGCAGCAGTCTTGGCCTGCTAGAGTGGAGCCCCAAACCCTTTCAGATCGTTGAGCCTTAATCTGTCATACATGGGCCGCCGAGCTCTCCAGAGGCGATTGATGAGATTGGGGAAAGCAATAGAGGGTGGGACTAATAGGACATTGATTTTGTAAGAAAGCAGGTTTTGAGTGTTTGTGTTGCAGGTAACCGTTATTGACTGGCAGCCCGGCGGCATATTGACCCGCGGTCCGGACTCATTAAGTGGAGCAACGGTGGGGAGGAAGGATATCGGATGGTGAAGGTGGTGGAGGTTCCTCTCGTTCCTCCAACTCTTACTCTCCTCTCTTTGTTCCAGAACTCATCTGTTTCACTAATGAGACTGGACGGCACTTTCGGAGTGGGTCAGGGAGGAGGGGGACCCAGGTGCCCCGTCCGGCTTTATTGACGAGGTCTCTCCTCACTGCCTGACCAGAGATGGCCAATTCATTTTGATAATGCCCCTGACTCTCCATCTAGCCGCTGAGAGCCTCTGAGCCCAGCCAATCCTGTCCCAGGGCATCAGGCCGTAATGACAGCGTGGATCAAACCAAGGCCAGGGCATTAGGAGATGTTATTGAAAATCAATGGTGCTCCTCTGTCTCACACACTCTCCGGCAAGGTTTTTCAAAAGGCCCACTGGAAAAGACTGCCTGTCAGAATGGACCCGGTGCACTGGGAAGACTTAAATCACTATCACTTTCAATTGAGGCGGCCGGTAATTGAACCACATATTCCTCGACGGGTAGCATCTGTCAGTGGCTGGCCCCACTTTAGCGCTGTGTGCTTTTATTCCTAATCATCTAGTCAACAGCGGGTACTTAACCCCTGTTCTCATTATTGTACATCAATTTTTTTCTCGAAACTATTATTTGCCTGGCAACATTTATGTAAAAAAGAAAAGACCTTAAATTTCACTGGCTCTGTCGCTTTGTCCTACACGCGCTCCTTTTTATGGTTGAGTGTGGAACAGCCCTCTGGAGATGAAAAGCACCATCAATTTCATTCATTGTCTGGCAAGGTCAATTTATTTCAGCACACAGTCCATCATCAGATGGGAATCAATTGACACGTAGCCTGGTATATCCAGCCCTAGGCAGGTTATTACAACAGCTAAAAAGGCTGGTTCAGAGTATAATTCTTAATTTTTGTCAGGGGTTTTTGTGTGCAGGATTATGTATGGCTGGCGCATAATATATCCTATACATTGTGACAGTGGTATGGTAGCCGTTAATAGTATAGCATGATTATATATAGCTGTGATACATAATTGTATTTTGTCTTTACACCTCACTGGTGTAAATCATAATTAATAGGATATGGCAGTATCTGAGGGGGGGACATTGTTTTTGGTGCTCGACTAATCCCCTTGCATTTATCTGTAAGAAACCTCAATGCTGAGGGGTTTTTGGATTGAATTTTCATGGTCTAAAGTACCTCCAAAAAGCGGTTGGCACAGAGCTCACCCCAGATTCAGGGAACAGTGGAACAGGCCTCAGGGGCCTTTATGGAGCACAATGGCAGCTAATAACACAGTGCCAAGCTAATAAGATGGGCAAGGAATGAATGGCTCAGTCCAAGCTGCTTTTCGCTCTCTCTCTCTCTC
This sequence comes from Molva molva, assembly GCA_900323295.1. Lineage (NCBI taxonomy): Eukaryota > Metazoa > Chordata > Actinopteri > Gadiformes > Lotidae > Molva > Molva molva. The sequence goes on from OOFG01111555.1 coordinate 10,582, forward strand.
TCTCTCTCTCTAGCTTGGTCTCTCTTTTTTTCTGTCTCTTTTCCCCCGCTGATAAATCATGTATGAAAGCATTTTTGAGCTGCTATGTGCCAATCCCCAGACTTCACTCCCCCTCTCCACCCCCCACCCCTCCCAGCAAGAGCTAATGCATTAGTTCCCATTTGAAGGCTGTGTTGAAATGGAGATTGGTAATGAGACGCGAGACCCCCGCCATGATCACATTTGAATTGCCAGGAATCCATTGGGAACATGTGATTTGGGAGACTGAGGGGTATTTTTCGTTCTCAGTTAAAAACCCATTCCTTTGCGGGTTTACCAAACCTTGACAGCTAACGATCTCCATCGCTAAGCTATGGGCCAAATAGTCACTGAACAGTACTAAGTCCAAGGCTTTGTCAGCGTAGCTCTGTCATAGTGTTCATTCAACTGAGAATAGGTGTTTTCCAGCACCTAAAAAGGGAGGCACTTGACATCCTTCCATTTGTCTGCCATCTTTTTTTAGCCTTAAATGTCAACAGAGTGACTGCTAACATAGAGCAGACCAGTCGGCAGCTAAGGAGCTAGCTTAGAAACAGCCAGAGCAGTGAGACTTCCAAGGTGCTGTCTAATGTCTTTGCACCTTTTGGACCTACAGCATACACATGTTTCCCCTGCTCTCTCTCACCCTGCCACTACTCCTTTGCAGTGAGATAATAGACTTGCCGTCTGGAAGAGTTATTATAAACCAACCTCGGCTCATAACAGCAGAACTTTGGAGCATTAAAACCCAGATGGAAGCGGGGAGGAGAGGAGGAACAGGGAGAAGATGGAGAGGTTCCATCAAAGCCACTCGCCAAAATGCGTTTTCCACTTCCATTCCATTTTGGGTATTTTTCCGCTGTTTAGTGGAACCTCACTGTGGCCCACACTGGCTGTATTATGTACACAAGCCATAAAAATCCAATAACATTTATGCAGCTGGGTACTTCTGGCAGAGGTGGTCCTCTCACTCAGTGGCCTGTGCACCACCATGCCATCCTCCCAGATTTGTGCTGTGCACTCTGGGCACCAGACAAGAGAAGTCTCAGAAGGGGAGGTGGAGGGAGGGGAAAAGGAAGCTCAAACGCATAGAACAAGCTAAAAAATAAATAAAATATCTTAAGGCGGGTGGAAGCCGTGCATTTCTTGTCCAAATTGGCACAAGCCGCTGATGATTAGCCGCTGAGACGATAATCAAAAGTGGCTCAGTGTTTTTGAAGGGGCGGCGAGAGGCTCGGCCAGCTGGTGACAACATGGCTTGTGTGCGTGGGCCAAGACTGAAGTTTATTTGAACGTGGATCTCGTTGTGACCGCATTTTCTCCAGAGCTCAGTTAGCGGAGTGTTCCTTGGCTCATCGCAGGGATCGCCTCAGCGCTGCTTGGCAGCGGGCGAGGCGGAAGTTCTTCCAAAACCACGGAATGAGAATTATGATTTAGTCCATCCCCTCTGGTGGTGGTGGTGGTGTGTGTGGATATTCATAAGCGTTTATTCAGTTTGAAGCTGGCAAAAACGCTGCACCTCGTTCTTGGCACCTGTGTGCGAAAGTTTTCTTTCCAGCGAGTAATCATTAAAAGCACAGGGGCTGCTTTAACAGTGTAGGCACCTCATAATGCGCCTCAAAATATAGCACCCCACATTTCCACATAAAAAACAAACCAGCCCAAAGCTTCACAAAGTGACTTGTTTCACCTCAAATCTAATAAATTCAAAACCAACTTCACATCACATGCCAACCCTTTGTGGAAAGTTACTAATTATTGTGAGCAATAGTACAGGTTATTTTAACTATAATAAAATCCTGTTTTTCAGAACAGATATGAATACCCAGATACAGATGGTAATGAAAATGGCAAGTACAGGGGTCTTCGTCAAACTGAAATGCCAGAATGTGTCAAAGAATGAATTAATGAATCTTCACAAATCTTATAATACACGGGAATCATCTTAAAGAGGGCCATTTAGCTCCTATGTTTACAGAAACCCAAATGTGAGCTAACCATTTTAAGCATTTACTGTGAGGTTGAATATTTAGCTTCCATCGGTACTTGTATAAATATCTAATGTCAGAGAGGGTAACATTTTTTACATTTCAGCATTAAAATACAAATTCATAAAACAAACTCTGCGGAGGCTTCAGTGGAGCAACACGCACTCCTTGTTACAAGGGCCCTAGTACTCCCATTTCCACAATTTCACTTTAACTATAGTATAATAATAATGTAATGTATAAATTCTGATAGTTAGGGGATAAAGATAAACTACGACCTAAAATGACGTTAAAATATGTCTATTGGTGAAGATCAACTCCCCATGTCCTATTTTACAGTTTTGGGTAGTATTTATCTTTGCCACGGCTAAACCAGATTTTTGTAGATGCTCCTATGTCACACAGAGATTAAACGTTTAAAACGAATGGGGTTATATAGGAGCATATGTTTTCAAATGTATCAGATATGTCTCATTCCCATATCAACAACTTAGGGGTTGTCTCAGATTCACGGCATATTCCATATTTGCAATGTTCCTATGGCTAGAAATCAGTATTTTAGTAAGAGGACAAACAGTTTTGCTGGGCTAGCAGCCTCGTAAATCCAGAATGCATTTTGGCTTTGCGTGCTTGGGCGTGGCCATGATCTCTGTAAAGGGGTCTAGGCATGGCCTTGTTCAAAGACGAAACGGCCTGCTAGTCACTGTTAACCCGGCCGATTAGGTCTGTTCTGGCAGCGGGGAGCCCAGATATGGCTGATGCATCTAGGTTTCGACAAGCGCTCCCGGACCGGTCGGGCGGTTATTTATTCGATATCCCTTTTTGTCTCTGAGCATTTATATTAACCATAAATCATTACCGTAGATCAGTCAGTCACAGGTATTGTATTATTGATATTTAGAAATCATGAAACAGAATTTTTAGCATTAGCGGTCAAGAGAAAAATGTGCTAGCTATACTGTAATGTTTTTAAGGCTTTTAGGTGCTATTTCATTCAGGGAACTTGCTAGCCTCAGCAATAGCTGCATACTGAAATGTGCACATAAGTCTTGACTACTTTGGATGGGACTTTGAGTTGCTCCTTGAAAGCGAGGGGTACACGATCGAAATCCAGCACCAAAAAACTGCCACTGGGGGGCAGTCACTCCCACAGGGGCAGTCACTCCCCCTGTGTGACTTCACACAGGGGGAGTAAAGTCTGGGGATTGGCGCATAGCAGCTCAAAAATGCTTTCATACATGATTTATCAGCGGGGGAAAAGAGACAGAATGTTCTAGAATGGACCACTAGCTAAGCTAGAGTTAGCCGCAACTAGCAGTAGCGTTGCCAGGATTGCTCTCCCAGCCCAGCTCTGTAATCCCGTGGCCGTTGTCATGAAGGGACTGTTGAAATTTGATCGGCCGTGTGGCATATTGTATCATAGCATACTGCCAAATGTTTAGCTAGCTTTCACAATAATAAAGCCTTTTATACATTTTGTTATAATACATTTGATTAATTTATTAAATGTATAAATGTACAATTTACACACATGAGCAGATTAAGGGAAGCCTGACACGACAGCCAGTGACAAACTGCAACCTTGGAATGAATGGTAAATCGATCTTAGACGTTTTATAACAATGTCAACAAGTTTCAGCCTGCATTATTCCTTTAAGCATCTTACTCAGGGATGCATGCAGGTATGCTATGGACACTGGGGATCAAACCCCGAACCTTTGGCCTGGGAGTCGAACATCCTTCGCAACTGCACTATCCCGCCATCCTGTTACCAATCAACTTCCCTGTTCAGAATTGGGAGGGTGATTGTAGTAATGGGATTCCGGCCACTGATCATCCATATATTTAAATAGCTTACAGTTTCACTCACTAATCCTTAGTACAGCAATGGACTTACAGGAGCAGTCCCTATCAATTAAGGTTTGATTAGCTCCATTTGTTGTTTTCGCATGAGGTGATATATAACATCATTTAATACTTTGTATTGTAAGCCCTCATTGTGTAAACAGAACTACTGTATACAAAGCAGCAGTGGGACGTTAAGACCAAGATAGTTCTGCTCGTCTCAGTTATGTCTCTTTAGCCAACCAGCTTTTACTAGCTGAAACCACATTCCACCCTAGGTGCTTCTTGGCCAGACTAACCTATCTCCTTGGCCTCTCTGGGAATCTGCCGGCCAGTAAACACACTCTTGAAAGGCTCCCTTATCTGCTATCTGGGCAGTAGTTGCATGCGACGAGATAACGATCCCTTATCTTATCTCGCTCAGTTGGTTAATGTCACAGCTTAAGGGGCTTGCTCTTCCACTTGCAATGAGGCTTACAGAGCGGCTTGTTTGCAGATTACTCAGTGCAGGCCCTCTGGAGGTCTTGGAGAGCATTCAAAACCCTATCCCTGGCCCCGCAGATGTTTTCTGTGTGCACGCATGAGCATACTGGCCGCCTCCTGTTCGCCTGTGTCAAATGGCAGCAAGACAACACAGTAGCTGGTGGCCACGATTATGCACAATGAGAATCCTGGGGTGCGTATATCTCATCAGACACACCACCAAATGGGCCAGAACACAGCAACAACAAACCCGCATGAAGGATACTAAAGCCTAACAATGTTGTTGTTGCTGTTCTATTGTAGGCTATGTGTTGGGGCGAGAGTAATTGGTATTATTTTGTTACCGGTTAGAACAGAGCTCTAATCAGTGATGTATTTGGTCACCAATTTGTTAGCTTTTTAAGCTTATCAAGCTATAAAATAGACCCCGGCTGCGGTATTTCATGTGTTTTGGCAGGCACATACAGCCAAATTTGTGATTATCTCTCCGTGACACCAGTAACCAGGCAGAGCTCCATTGATTCCCGCCATCTGGCTATCTCTCAGTCAGCCCTTGGCTACACAGTGGCTCACTCAGCGATTGATTGTTGTGTTGAAGGCCAGCTATTTAACACATCAGAACAACAAGTACCGCTATCACGCTGGTCCTTCTCATGCCTTGTTTCAATGCCACCCAAGAATGTCTCTTATCTCGCCCCTTCAGCTCATTGGTGTTGGACGGACAGCATATGCCCACGTCTCTCTATAATAGGCATGCACACCAAAAGTGGGCTTGGAGCATCTCTCCACCCCCAGATAGTTTGATGTTGTCAAATATTAGTAACTTTAACCCTTGTGTTTACTATTATTATCCAAATATTACTGTGATCCTTTTTCTTTTTAGATAGGTAGGCTACATGTCAATAATGAGTATGCAATAATGGCTACAGTTAGGCGGTCGTTGGGTATCAATCATTACCATGGCTATTAACTATTCATCGAATCCATGGAAAATGCAACATTACAAAAATGTGTAGTTTATTGGCAGCATAGTCAACCATTGTTCTGTGATGACCTCAACAAGCGTGTTGGATATGATTAAAACCTGCTCTCTGACCTGATTACTGTCTGATTAGCAGGTATTTTCTTCTCCCATTATTGTTTCTCCTGGTTAAACAGGCCTCTATAATCGCCACTCACGCACCGAATGCACAACCTGCTCATTCCACTCCCTGGTTCTGTGTTGTGGGAGAGTGGTTTTTAAATGAAAAATGTGCGCGCGGTGTAATTATAATTCCAAGGGTATTATGAAATCGAATATCACAATGAATGTAATTTTATTTTCTTGTAATCTCCCGAAGCCAGTCTAATAGGCGTTTTTTCAAAGGGCACGCTCGGGGGCTTTAAATGGCGGAGAATCGCTAAATGGAATGGCTGCTATGCGCTCTCTCGCGCTCCCTCTCTCTCTAGCCTCGCGCGCTCAGCTGCTCTGTTCTTTTGTCTTTGATTTGCAGGCAAAGCGCCTGACAGCCTGTGAGACGTGGGAGATTTGTCGGTCTGTGATCTCTCTGCCTCTCTGACAAATGAGTGCTGTTGGCAGGGCTGCTCGAGGTGGTTCTGCTTCTGGCCCGCCGGAATCCTGATGAGAGTTCGTTAACCCATGTGTAATAAAGTCGGGGCACTAACGTTTCGCCAGAAATTACCTTCCTCACCTCTATTTAGAGTCGCTGTCAGTCAAGAAAAAATTGCACATTGACCTACGCAATGGTTGTCCGTTAATCCATAACGGGTTTTTTGCATACAACCCGAGAAAGCAATTCCAGTCCTAAAGGAGGCAATTAACTCTT
>OOFG01111557.1:0-12376 GCA_900323295.1 Molva molva
CAGACCAGCCGGATAACTAGGAAGATGGGAGTAGGAGGGCGGGAGAGCTCACTTAGTCCCTATGTCTCCCTGGACACTCACACCCCCCCCCCAGTTAAAAACTGTTCAGCACTCCACAATGGGCCCTTTCAGCGGTTTTAATTGGTCTGGTAATGGCCGAGCTAAGAGCACCACCTAAAAGGAAAAAACAGAAGCCACTCAAACATCTGCAACGGCTTCTTCTGACGAGCCTAAGTACATACTTTACTACGCCCTGGGTGGCAATGGCGGCTTCGGAATGAATTGCTCGTTATACTCTGGGGTTGTGTAGAGACATGTATATATGCAGCACGTCAACATGGCTGCATGCTTGACCCTGTAATATCTATGTAAGTTCAGGTGTCAAAGGCAGCCAGCAGACAACATGACGGGGCTTGGCAGGCACGCGTGAAGTAGGAGGGCAGGGCTGGGGAACAGATGACGGTGGAACAGCCTCTGCCGACTGTATAAAGTGGAGAAGGATGGAGCTGGAGCAGCCAAATGGAGAGGAACTGGGAGAGACTCGGGGCAGGATGAAAGGCGACAAGCAGCACAGCTCACAACGGTCATTTTGATTCAAGTGCACTTTCAGATACGGTGTGGGCGTCGCTGCGGACAGCTGTGGGATGTTTGCTTTTCAACGGTATGCTTTGTAGAAGTGATACCATGAGAGAAACCAGCTCTTTGGGGACACACACATAAACATATATTTATACATTTATATTTATCTTCAATCTTTAGCAAATTTCCAAACTGTGACACCATGTGTTTATTCAAAATGGTTTGCTTGGGTCACTTTATTCTTGTAGGCCCCTATTTTACCCTTGTTCTGCTGATTCATATTTTCTTCTGTATTTATATGGCTTTCTTTTATTTCAATCTGTTGTAGTTTCTACTTTCTTCTGTAGAAATGCTACGATTGAGACGATTGAAAACTTTTAGAGTCTGCTTAACACAAGCACTAACTACAGGCTCAATAGCTTTCTCTGTGTATTATGTGGTTCAACAAACATATAAATGTCCACATTCTCATTTGAAATAATGTAAAACGGCTTAAAGCCACACCTTTCAACTCAGTGCATCCCAAAAAATATTCAACCACCAGATGGCACCCAAATGGAATTATTCCAAAGGGACAGAGAAATGTCCATTGAAGAAGTTTCCACAAACCAAATGATTTGTGTCCAGTGCAGGATCAGGAAGACCTCCAGTAACACCCGCTGAGGCAAGACGAGCAGCATGGTCAGGCCAGACCACTATCTGCATCTGGTATTGGGATTCATCTGTACATAGAACACAATACTTTTATGTGGCCTCAATATAAGGAACCAGCATGTCCCCAGAAATATCACTATTTGAACATGAATCACAATCGGGGCCGATTTATCAGCAGGTTTTATTGCAATCATTTAAAAAGCTAAAATAAATGTGACACTAAACACTGGAATACACCGGAGGAAGTATTGAGTTTTGGGGATGTCTTGCTCTGAGTAAGTGACTCTCACTTTTCTTCTTTGGCTAAAAGCATTTAACTGACTTAATGTATTGTAAATCTAGGAAGCGTGCCATCTCTTCGGTCTTACAAATGTAAGAAAGAACATTAATTATTCGGCAGGGTTACGCTTCGAAACACACGAGCTGTGCCAAGCCTGTGGGGATTCTTAACAAGGACTATGGATACGAATGGCTTGGAGATGTATCCAAATCTCCATCCCATAATAATACTAACTTATGGACACGTCAAGACGAAACAGTCAACGTCGAAAAGCACAAGATATGAGCAATAGAATTATGGAATATGCCTTCTGGGAATCTGCAAAGACATTTAGAAATGGTATGTGAAGCACATTGGTTACCAGATGTTTTAAAGAAAACATGACAAAAGAAAGAAAGCATGAAAAAGGTTGGACTTCAAATACTGAGAAACCTTGTGCGACACACAATGAATACTCCAGGGAAAAAATGCTATATATTATGTGTTTTTAATTAAACTCCAAAAGATACATAAGAATATGTTATGAATACATGATAATTGAACGTCTTGCCTGGTTTTTAAATGTTTTCAAACATTAACATGTACATTTAGTCCTCCACTCTTTCTCCTGCCTTTTTGACCTAAACAATTTAGTATGCAGAGCAATACAATAGTGGTTGTTGAGCAGGGCCTCAACAACCACTTCAACTCACAGGCCTCAACAACTTCAACTCAATGCATGGCGTGGCTTTCTTATCTTAATGATTGATGGCTGAGATATTGTGGAAGCAATCATGTGATTAGTGGTAGTAAGTACAATACTTAACTTACAAGTATTCTTTAGTTGAACAGTGGCATCTACATAACAAAAAGGCACACCTTCATTGAAAAAGGAAAATGTGAACAAAATCCAAAACCAGGTTAAATGCAACCAGAAAAAACAAGGCATACTTTGGACATCTAGTACACCCTAGTGAGTAACACCATAATACTTAGATTAACAAGCAGTTGCCAGGCCTTTGCTATGACCTATTTTGAAAACCCAAAAATGTTAAAAGTCCCAAAATAAACAAGACTTTTTCTCAACTGAACTACTAAAACCAGCGGTCCATAATATCAAAAGGAACACTATATTGTTTGCATAGAAATCCATCTTTGCCGTTCTTCATGACCCCTCTGTAGAAACAGCCTTTCAGAGACAGCTGGCATGGACATGCATATAGGAATCCTGGAGTGGTTATGCAAACGACAGTAGAAGAGAAGAACGAAAGAAGAACAAATACTTCTACGTGTTTGAACCCATTGCAAAATCAGAACCAAAGAGAGTGTCCCCATTGAGACGTCCATTAGTTCAGAGGCACTCGAAACATCGGGCCCACGGCCCCCATCACCTCCCCCTAGGGCCCCCCACTGAACCTCAGGAGGGTGCAACCAGGATGGATGTGGCTCAGTTAGCTCCGCCTCCGCACACTTCAACACAAACAAAAACCAACCAACGAGAGCCCGGGGGCGCGGTCAGTCGTCGCTGGAGTACTCCGAGTGGTCCATGGGGACGTCCTCCCACGACGCCCTCTTGATGTGCTGCTGCCAGCCCCGGGCCAGGCCCATCACGGCGTGGGGCAGGGGCAGCACGCAGGCGGCCAGGCCCGAGACGCGCCCCTCGAACGGCGTGCCGCCCTCCCAGTGGTCTGCGTCGGCGTCGTACACGTGCACGTACCTCATGCGGTTGCCCTTGTTGTGGGAGCGGCCCCCCAGGACGTAGATGCGGGCGTCCAGCACGGCCAGCCCGGGCTCCCCGTGTCCCGCCGGGAGGGGGCTCACCAGGGACCAGGAGTCGGCCAGCGGGTCGAAGCACGCCACCTGGTGGCCGGACACGCACACAGCCACGGGGATTTAGTGGACAGAGGACAAAGGTTTTTGTCTGCTTCTTATCTTTTCGGTCTCATTTAAGTTGTTGGTCACTGTCAGACTATCTGTTAACTAAAGTAGTGATTACATCTGAAGAAATTAAAACCATTATTATTTCATAGATAAACTGATTGCTGAAACTGAAATAAAAACAGAGTTAAAAATATAAAAAACACTGACGCCCGATCAATAAACATCAGCATCAACCCGGTGGGGGCCTCGTGACAAACAGGCACCTTGAGGACGTCGCGCCGGTAGCCGTGCTCGTCGTTGCTCCCTCCGATCACGTAGAGGCGTCCGTTGTGGGCGGCCATGCCGTGCCACGCCCGCTCCAGGGGCCCCTCCGAGCACGGGGCCCACCGGCTAGTGGCGAGGTCGAAGCAGTACGTCTCCCTCAGGTACGCCAGCCCCCGCCGGCCGCAGGTCACGTACATCTTACCGTCCAGCACGGCGCCCGCATGCGCGTACACCTGAGGACCAGAGGGCCGCTGATTGGCTGGGTGTGCGGTACAGGAAACTAGGGCGGGGTCAGGGTCAAATCATGTGGCTGTTCACACGGACCTTCACCTCACCACCCACAGAAGTCAGGGTGAAACGTGGGAGAACCCAGCGCAAACGTTTAGAGATAATAGAACCACATGAGAGTGGGGCTCCCATCAAGGAGGGAGGGCAGTCACTATCTTGTCACTATACTCCCCGCTAGCATTGAATCAGGCAGAGGAGGTGTGTTATGCAGTAGCGCAACATGACAGAGTTTATAGCATCACCCTGTGGCTCGTTCGAGTAAATACCACCCTTAAAAAAAGGCTTAAAGAGCAATTGAACCCAAAACCATTTTTGTTTTGTTTTAAACGTGGTAATATGGTGGTCTTATATGATCGTCACCAGACCCATTTATGCCAACTATGCCATTTTATCACGTTACTGAAGTAAGACCCTAATTTTGAGAAAACAGGAGTAAAATCCTATGTTTCGCCAGTCTCCTCAAAACACTATGCGTTCTTCTCGTGACGTTTCGTGACGTCTGAGCGCCTTTCCCGAGGCACTTCAACGTCACGAGGGGTGTGAGGACGTGTAGAGCTCTGTCTGGGAAGCGAGGTGTGTGAGGACGTGTAGAGCTCTGTCTGGGAAGCGAGGTGTGTGAGGACGTGTAGAGCTCTGTCTGGGAAGCGAGGTGTGTGAGGACGTGTAGAGCTCTGTCTGGGAAGCGAGGTGTGTGAGGACGTGTAGAGCTCTGTCTGGGAAGCAGTGGACTGCGGCGTCTGAGAGAAAGTTTAGCTATTAGTTTAGCTTTAGTACATGGCCTCTCCTGTACCTCTCTCTTGAGCGGGGTGGTGCATTCCCAGGTGTTGGTGTGTGGGTCGTAGCGCTCCACAGAGTCCAGCTCGTTGCGGTAGTCTCGCCCCCCGATGGCGTAGATGTGGCCCCCCAGCACGCACACGCAGTGGTCGGCCCGCTGCTGCAGCAGAGGCTTGATGGCGCACCAGCTGTTGTGTCGGGGGTCGTATCTAGCAGACGCACACAACACACAACAACAAGCATCAAAGGCACAAGTTTCAAAAGCGGCATCTCCGATCGCAGAAATTCAATCAGCCGTAAGCGGATTTGGAAGGGAAAATTACAGTCGAAATCTAATTAAGTATGAGCTCACCTAGGAAGGCAAACAGTGAGATTGCTGTGTGGGTTAAAAATAGACCAACTAAAGCTTATGTTGTACAACATGATCCATTGTTGTAACATCATCACACGCATTGCACACGATTAAAGCCACACACAAATCCGCATTTGGAATGGAGCCTCTTTTCTCTCCTTCACCACCACACCAAGCAATTCCTAAATACATCCAGCAGCTGACCTCCAGCAGGATTCAAACACACCCAAACACATTAAGTACATCCAGCAGCTGACCTCCAGCAGGATTCAAACACACCCAAACACATTAAATACATCCAGCAGCTGACCTCCAGCAGGATTCAAACACACCCAAACACATTAAATACATCCAGCAGCTGACCTCCAGCAGCGGGTCTCGGCGCGGAAGCCGCTGGTGTTCTTATCCCCGCCCACCAGGTAAACAAAGTTGTTGAGCACGGCCACGCCCTGGTTGGACATGTGAGGGGCCTGCGCCGCCCCCAGGGTCCTCCACTCGCCCCAGCTGGGGTGGAACACCTGGAAGAGGCCCTCCGTGTCTGAGTTGGAGCCCGAGGCGTACATGCCACCGAAGCCCAGGATGCACTGGGAGTTGGAGCGGGGCTGGGTGAGCGGGCCCTGCAGCACGGGCTGCAGGATCTCCTGCTCGTGGTACCGCAGCGCCGCCGCCACAGACTCCTTCAGCGGGCACGGGTCCAGCCGGCCGTACAGCCTCTGAAGCACCGGCTTCTCCATCAGGCAGAAGCGCACCGCCTCCAGCATCTTCAGGTTGTCCTGGTGACCGAGGGAGGTTATGGGAAGGTTAGGGACGGTAGGCAGCTTCATCCACATGATGAAGGGATTTAAGAAAAAAGGAGAAGGGGAAAGAAACCTGACTACACTTTGTCACGTTTGTGGCCATGGTTACACTGCTGCATCTTTCAAAACTGCAGCAGCGTTACTAAAAAAAATTATAGTTTCCTCACAATTTGAATCATAAAAAAAGCCACATTATCATCCTGATGTTAATGTATCGTATTAGTAAGCCAAATCATTGAGCGAGCTGCGTGGTTGTCCCGGAGAATAAAACAAATATGTACCATGTGAATACTCTGGTGGCTCTGAACCAGAGGGGCAGGGCACACGGGGACCCACCTGCAAGCATACTTGGTCCGTCTCCACCTGCTCGGGGCTGTAGTGGTAGTGCAGCGCGGCCTCGTACACCTCGTTCTCACTGAGGACCTCCAGCTCCTCGCTGTTCAGCACCCGGAGCACCTTGTCCGGCGGCAGCTGGCGGTACACCTCGGTGCGGGACAGGGTCTGGATGTTCTGGAGGATGAACGCGTGAATCTTGGCCTCCAGCTGCTGCAGGCCAAACATGTCGGCCAGCTTGTGCACCTCCAAGATGTTGCTCTCGTCCAACCAGGAGAAGAGGAAGTCACAGCAGAAGCTGATCACTTCCCCGATCTGTGAAAAGATAAATATATACACGGGTGTCAGTCTGTTACGTTGAAGACTCAGCTTTTTATTATAGGGCTTAACCGGACAAAGGGGATAGCAATACTCATTGATCGCATTTATATGGAAAGAATGGCCTGCTTGAGTCCCTATATTTATCTACATTTGAATTATGTGTTTGAATGTCTACCTGGATCAGAGTGGCAGCGACCAGTACTTCCTGCACATTGTCAAGGTCTAGTTCGATCTCTGAGGTGTAGATGAAATCCAGCAGTTTCGACATGGCCGTGTAGGTAACACCGTGCACGGGTATCTCCATCTGCTGAGCCTCGCGAAGCCCTCCAGCAAACATCCCCCTAGGATGAAACAATTCCCTGTCAAATGACACGCATCTGCTCAATCAAAACGGAACTCTACAAATAGCGGAAACCAGGACGCAGGTCCGCCTTACCTAAAGTAGTCGCATGCTGCGGCCAGAAGGATGCGATGGGCTTTGATAGGCCGATCCTCCACCAGGAGCACCACGTCGAACAAGATGCCACTTTGTCTCAGATAATGTAGGCCGTTCATCACGCTCCCAAAGTGTGCAGAACTTGTATAGGTGTGGCGGCTTGAGTGGCCTGCGACACCAGCCTGCCCTGCCAGAGGACTCAGCTGGCAGGCTTCAGCCATTGCAGGATCTTCTTTGGGTGTTGGCTTGTCTTAACCTTCTTCTATTTAACTAAAAAGCACTGATGTCATCTGTATCACTAGCGACATTGTAGTAGCCCCTGTAACTACACAATGAGCGGGTTTTGAAAGAGATACAAAAGCAGTAAATCTAAGTTTAACCACTTTACTTTCGCTTTTGCTATTCAGCTAATGTTAATGCTACACAAAGGCTAGCTTAAAAGGTCAGTCGGAGTTGTTAAGTGGAAAGATCAAGTTCTGCGCATGGTGTTACAATTACCTAAGAAGAGATATGTATACATATATATATATTTATAGTCGATGTAGTGAGTATTGAGCTTTGAGTATTGAACGTTTAAAACAGTGGCTAGCCTGTGCAGTAACGTCACGTTGATTATTTAACAGCTTAGTTACTAGCTAGAAAGGAGGCAATACAAAACAAGGTACATTTTCTAAATCGACATCACACATAATTTGACGAACCGTTTTTAATCTAGGCATGTTGTTGAAGGTTGATGTTGGCCAAAGAAATGACATAACGCCGATCACTTTATCGCAGGTAGACGGTTTGCCAAATCAAAACAACCGTGTTTACTTTTGCTGGCTCACGTGGGATCACACGTCATGCGCGGCTGTCGATTAGCCCCGCCCCTTTTACAAGGACCAATCATGATTTAATTTCATGTTTCTTTTGATTATTACCGTTTTACTTAGGATTTAACTGTGCCACGTGTAATAAGACCTGCTATTGGGTACATATAAACTTTATTTTTTAAATGTTGGTGAGCGGCCTAAAGGTGGGCTATATTCTTTCTTCAAATATTGGAACTTGATCGCATGACTCTCTGTCGGACAGAAGAGGACGCCATTTCAACTGGTCTTTCTTGCGTCTGGCTACGTAGACATAGCTCGGCCATTTGTTGTCAACAAGGAGGTAATCTGTGGGGCGTTTATCTTTGCACCATGCACCCCATGACCCCATCTTCTGTGTGCACTGGCCTTTTCATTTTTTATACCAATCCATTCTGTAATAATAATAATATGAAATAAAATATTGTTTTACATGCGCTGCACATCTGCTCAACACACATTATACAAATAGTATAGGGCCGAAAATACGCCCTTCAATGCAAAATAATACTCCAATACAATCCTCTCCAATAACAATACTTTGGCTGATAAGATGTAAGCTAATGTTAACATTGTCAATATTTTTAAATAATATGTCAAAGTGTTACATAATACTACACAGGATGTAGATATTTTTCTGAACTTAGACTCTCAATTGCTTTAAAAGACTAACACAATATCTCTATATTCTCCTGGTCTTATTCAAGCACTGCACAATAACCATTTTGGATTGTTTTCACACTAAATACAAATATTTTACTATGGTTTTCGACATGTGTCTCAGTGATTGATAAAGGATGTCCTGTTAATCCAAAAAATGTAGGTTGCTTTTCAAACAGATTTTAGTGTACGAGAAGCATGCTCATACGTATAAATAAGCCCAATAAAACACTCATATTGTCTAAACATATCTCACAGAGCATTTGTCGAGAAATAACTTTCACACCACAAACGTCATCATGAAACAATTTGACTGCCGACAATGTATTATGCTGGAGTTTCCCCCAACAGATTTCCTCTGAGTATCTTCATAGAAGCAGTATATCAGTTTAGGGTAGAAAGAGTGGTTTTATTATGGCCGACAGCAGGTGTGCTATGTGTATCCAAGTATTTGGCCAAACAGATGAAAGAAACAACAGGGTGTCCTAATCTAATCGTGAAGGTTGTGCGAAGATAAATAAATAATAAAAGGAAGAAAGATTCAAATCCCTCCACACACTCAATATTCCCAGCGTGGCATTGCCATACTGCAATTCCTAATCCAATGCTACGCCGGCAGCACACCCATGTCTGCTAAGATTCATCATTCCTGAGAAAAGGGAACAGATTTAACATTCATTAGGTAAGCAATACGGTCCATGCTCAAGACCAATACATCACATAAGACCCGGGAAATAAAGAATATATATATTTTCTAAGCATAAATTTGCACACATTAGCTGGTATTCATTGTTTATTTGTTCTGCTGTTTTGTACATTTTTGTTGTAGATTGTCCTGTCTATGTCAAATGTTTAATGTGTGCGTCTCAACCATGACTGATTTTCCTGTGTCTCTTCAGCAATAGAGAGGTCTGAGTCTGGCTCTGGAACATCATATGGAAAACCTTTGTCCACCTTTGGTTTTTATCTATATATCTTAGTACAGGGATACCAGAACGAGATAGAAAGCCATGTGGACAGATCGCCAGATAGAGCATGGCTGTCTGTTTGGCTCAAGCCGGCTAATGTTCCCATCATGCTCCCCAGCATGGCGTCCGGATCCAGACATGACTAGGAGCTGGCAGAGCAGAGGACAATACAACTGATTAGTCTGGGGCAGCTGAGCTCCAAAGGTGCCATTCATTCTGCCCACGTCCCACCCAGGACGGTTTCCATGCCAACTACCTGCCAACTATGATGTGGAATTGGAGGGATGCCTGGCTCCCGTGGTCGCGATGGCTCTGGTAAAAGGATAAAGATACTGTACCGGTGAAATTATGGTCCATTATCGTTGTTCTACGTTTCCTGCCAAGGACTGAAGCTTAGGATGATTTTTTTTTCTTTCTCAAACGTTTACACTCAATGCAGTTACATTCCCAGTCATTACCAGTGTGAGTGTGTAATGGGAAGTCACACATTAACAAAACCAATCCCCCAGACCAAGAGCTGCATATAATGAGGGCCAATGACCTGTACCCGGCAAATGTTACAGAGAGGTCCCGTTTTTTGTTTGATCTGTAAACCAGATGCAGTGGCTGATATATGGCCCTCAAACATATCGTTTTTGCTGTGATGGCAGAGATATGCAATCAATTTGCCTCTGCACCAAAATCCTATAACATGACAACCCGGCAGACTGCAGTTTGATGGAAACTAACCCCAGCTTAAGATGGCGGTCTCTGGCGGATGCATTATTCAAATGATAAACCGAGGGGGCTTTGAGCTTGTCCTGCTCATTTACCCACCATGCCATATCAGTCTGGCTTTTTGACAGGTCCCCTCAGTATCTCTAGGCCCAACTATATAGCCTCCACATTGCGTGTGTGTGTGTGTGTGGTGTATATACTGTATGCCTTTATGAATTGCCCTTTTTTCGAATCAAAGGAAATCGGATTCAAATGGAAATGTGGACGTTGACCAACCACTTGCATCAGCTTGCCAGTAATGAGGGGGAGCTGTTTTGTTCGTTCTTTTCTTGGAATATGTATTCTTATTCTGAGGTCACTGGTAGAGGGCAGAGTCATCCCAGCAAAAGGCCAGGCCATGTGCACGTCTCTCCAGGGAGTTTGAGAAAAGAACTGCAGGGAAAGGGCTCAATGTCTTTTAGCTGATCACCGTTCTGCCGTTCCCAATACAATGTGTCACATGCTCACAACCAGCTCCGGGTAATTCAATTGACGACACAAGCAGCAAATATAAAGCATTCAATTAAAATGCATGGAATTTCTAAAAGACGCCACTGTTTCTTCCCTTAACATCTTGTGTAATTGTTTCGACCAAGGGTGGAAGATAGTTTCCCGATGATGATCCTATCGGGTGATTCATGGAGGTTTTATGCCCTGGGCTGCTGTATGGACCGCCTGCTAAAAAGGCAGTGCTGTACATGATTGATCTATTGCTGTTTTTGTTTTTTTTAAAGCAATGTGGACTTTTTTTTTAAAGTCCACATAAAACATCAAAAATACATTTCCTATTAGATGGTGTTACACACCACCCTGTGAGGACAGAAATCATACCAGCAGGTTAAATTATTCCACTACTTCAACACAGGCTCAGGGGGAAGGATGCAATGTAATTATTTGCCGTGTGTGCTGACTTTGCGGTAAATAAGGAAATATGAGGCAATGTGGTTCCGCTGGCTTTTGCGTTTCTCCAGTGCCTGCGTGTGCTAGCTGCGTTTCCTCACATCTGTTATGTTCCTTGTCAAGACTTGCCACCCCATTAATTAATCCACATCTATCTCAATCTGTGATTTCACAAGTCGGAGATAAGAATACACGTGTCCCTGGTTCCCGCTTCTCAAACGATTGCAAAGTAAGGCTGACAGGAATGATCATCCAGACGTTGAACGGAGCACACCGCCTCCGTGCTCTGAGCATGGAACATGTTGCCGTGCAGGTTCCTAGGTCAGCAGGTTGCCGTGCAGCCGCCACACGACAACAAAGCGATTGATACGGGCTTTGGGGGGGAGGGGTCGATATTCACTTGTCTGCCACCTCTGAATTAACAGTGTCTGTTTCACAGTAAAAAGGTTTCGTGCATGGAAAAGATGTGACTACTTACATGCAGCCCCCGTGGGACTATACCTTCCATGAAGTCGCTGCGGATGCATTAATATGAATTAATGGAGGAGGGTCAGCAGGTCTAATGCACACTAGATTGATTATACCTTTCACTCCAATTGCATTTTAATGAACTTCTTTCCCATAGCCGACTCTCTTTCTCTATCTCTCCATCTGCCCCCTCCCTCTCTCTCTCCCTCCCTCTCCATCCATCTCTGCCTCTCTTTTATCTTTTACGCTTTCAAATCAGTGTTGTCCAGGTTGCTTTGATTCAATTACCACAGAGAAAAGTCATTCAGGAAAGGCCCCCTACGTTCTGGGTTCACAAGCTTCAGTGTTTGGATGTTGGGCTCCTCTTGTAACAAATGTGTACACAGCCCGATTTAATGACTTTAAATCAGGTTAGCACAAATGCTTTCCCCCAGAAGTTGAAGTTTGGATGTTTTGCTACAGAGTGCTAACCTCTGCAGTGAGATTGGCTCTCTCTATGGTGCCCCTGGGCTATAAAGGAGGAATATTTGATTCCCCATGTGGCAATTCTTCCAATCGAATTTGCCTCTCAGATTGTGCTGCTCAGGATTTATTCCTTCCCTTTCATATTCAACCTGTGTTCTCTCTCTCTCTCTCTCTCTCTCTCTCTCTCTCTCTCTCTCTCTCTCTCTGAAAAGAGCTGTGAGTGGAGGAGCATTGGGAGGAGCATCCAGGTGTCAGATGGGATCTATCTGACTGAGCGGGTGGTTCGTCATCGCTGGCCCGTCGGCGACCTGCTGGCCTTTGCTCTGCCCCCCTGAGGTGATCTGGAGCCGTTGGGCATTTAGGGGACCGCGTT